>QLNU02001703.1:0-11377 GCA_006491805.2 Dysdera silvatica | reverse complement strand
ATAAAATATTATATATATATGGGTTTTACTTGTCTTAATCATGCATTACAAAGAACAAGGTACGTATTTTCATATTTTTTGGTTGAAATATTATATATAAATATATTTTAGCTGTAAAAACCTTTGCAATTAAAGAACAGAAAAAGGAAAAACTTTTCGAAAATGTGATTATTCTTTAAACTCCAGTTTTTCAAGAACCTAACAGAACTTGAAACCTGAACAATATTCGGGTGCTATGATTAATGAAGTTTGTGATTTACCCAATTTTGGATGCCCACTTTTGCCTGATTACTTAGGAATCATATTTTATTGTTTTAGGGAGAAAAATTGTGATAAAGAAAAGGGAGCTTGTGGAAAGGTTAAGAGAGAATAACAGTATTATCCTGGAGATTTCTGAAGGGAAAAAAATATTCTCTTTGAATTAATCAAAACTAAATTTAACCTAAAGAACGTGTCACGTACATTTCATGAGGAAAATTTCCGAATTTTGGTGTTTTTTTTTAAGGTTCTTAGGCGATACTGATTGAAATTTAACCGCACCTACTCGAAATTATCAGTCAAATGTGAACATTGGCTGGAAGGTATAATAGAAATTTCTAACACGTATTTTCCGCACCTTTTCAACATCAGACGTTGGCTGGCCTTCTAAATTGTTTTCAATTTGTGAGTCAAAGTCTAAAATAAGAAAAGTAATATCACTGTTAATAGAGAGACCTTTAGACGAACTTTGTTTTGCTTCCCAGAATAAGATGAGGAAGTTAGGGAAAAGGGATAAAGCTCTAATGTTAAAAACACTATTATTTTCACCAAAACGGGCAACTAGAATTAAAAAAATGAATAATACAAAAAATGACAACAAAGCTTCGTCCACATGCTTTTATGGTGCTTTACTGGTTCTTGTAAACTTAGAAAATAAAAGTTTTATTGCGCAAAGGACAATGGAGATGGGTATAAAACCTTATGTGTCATATCACGTGGTTTCTACAGCCAAGAAACTGTGATACCCTTCGCCTTTAGAAATGCTGATAACCGAAACTATGGCCGAAATTAAGGTACAAGCCAATCTGATGACTTCAATAGACTTGCCATGACTAAAAATTTTACATTAAATTATTTTACGAAGGAAAAGGTGCCCTTCTGATCTTATATTTACTTTTAAATGGGGATGTGACGGATGTAAAAGCCTAAACCGTTACAGGCAGAAGGCTTCGGAGGAATTTTTGATGATTCCAGTAGTTTAATATCACCTTCTGTACCACTTCAGTAAATTGGAGAGAATACCGAAGATCAGAAGAAAGTTTTTTGGCAAAATCCCCGGACATCGTCAACTAAATTTTGCAGACCAATTAGATATCATTTCGTAAAAGAAACGGAAAAAAAGATCGTTAACGAAATGGTGCATATAAGGAAACAAATCATCAAACTCCGTCACAGAAATAAAAATATTGGTGCACACAGTTTCTATAAAATCGTAATTTCTTAAGACAATGGTTGATGGTTAGGTGTGTAACGCTTTGGCATCAAACCACCCGACTCAGAAATGTTATGTTTGTGGAGCCACTGGCAAAGATGTGCATAATTTGGACGAGGTAAGAAAAAGAGAATGCAATGAAGAAATCTTTCCATGGGTTTTTTAACTCTTCACGGGTATATCAAAATTATGTAGTGACTGCCTACTTCACATTTGGTACAAACTCAAAATTAAGAAGTGGCAAGCTCAAAGGCAGGAAGAAAAAGACAGCGTGGTTTCTAAAAATAATGGCATAAGTAATAGATTTCGTTCAGAAACTGGTCTTCTTATAGATTGTCTTAAGCAAGGTGGTTGAAATACGAATGACAGAAATATTGCGCGAAAGTTTTTTTCAAAATGCTCTAATTTTATCATGTATTACTGGTACTGACAAAGAGTTGATTCATAAATTCAGTATTGTCCTCCAAGCACTGGCTTCAAGTTATGTTACTGACCTGTCCGCATTTGAAAAGTACGCATTCGATATAGCAACCTATTTGTAAGTCTAGTGGGCCTAGGGTTATAATAAACTTTTTATGGGACTAAACTGACGAGTTTCTTTAGTATAATTAGATTTTTTATTATGTTTTCTTCTTCTATTTTTCCAAATATAAATGTCAACACTAATCGGCGCAAATTACCAACAATTTGTGTTTTGCCTGCTTGGTCTGTACTTGGCTATTACAAAAGACATAATATCAATTTTGATTATTTTTATATGTGTTACCTAATTTTGTTGCACGAACAGCACAGAAATTTTTAAGAAACCGAAAAGGAACCGAAAGGGGTCTGAAACTATGCCCCCCATGGCCAGGAACTAATCCAGATATGAACCCAGTTAAGGACATGTGGGACGATCTTTAGACTAAAGTACGTGAATTGTTTCTACAATCGAAATCGAGTTAATTAAACGCTTTATAAATATTTGATATCATGACCCTCAAATACCTGTTCTAATCGAGAAGAATATTGGCTTGATGACGAAAAGAATAAAAGAATTTTGTCTCTCATCAAGGCCAAAAGTCATCATACCAAGTACGACAGTATAATGTGAATGGAAAAGATTAATTTTCTAGCATTTCTGTATAGGTGACTGTCCTTCAGAGGTGGCTGTTATGTAGTGGCTCAGTATAAAAAAATCGAAATTAATAAAATTAACAACAAAAAATTAGCCACTTCAAATACGTTAACCTTCAACTATTTTAATTTATATTAAATGCTTCAGTGACTCGTAATTGTTTGTTTTGGTTTTTTTTGTGGCAAATGTTCTTTTTTTAAGGAAATAATATTTGTAGCAGTGGCTGACCCATGAGAGGGGAGGGGTAATTGAGAAAATTTTCTCTCCCAAATCCATAAAATTGCAGTGAAAATTAGTTATAACGAGCATTGATTATAGTGACTAACCTCATATAATAAAGCAATTTTCACAAACGTTTGATTTCCTATATTTTTTTTTAATTGCACGTTAAATCCGGTGTCCAAAAAAGACTTGTTGCTACCGTCGGTTAAATCGTGTTGCGGTTAATCATTGTACATATATGCAAAATAGAAAGAAAAAACTAAACGAAAAATTTGAAGTGTCATCAAAAGAGATGAATTGACTATTAGTTAATTTTTTAAAAAAAATGAAAAAATTTTAATTTTTTTGTAAAAATGACTCATTATTATAATACTTTTCTTTGTTATAATATGAATCAAAGTAAATTCATTGATACTGCTGAAGTCATCTTTCGTACTTTGCCAAGTTTTGCATTTCAATATTCGACCACACTGTTCTTTCTACTGGACAAATAGGTGTTTCTTTTGTGTTTATATAATGACAAAAACTCTAAGAATGAATCTGAATTTATTTATATCAAATATCTTAAAAATAAATTGAACTTACCAAAGCTCCGTAGATTCAAGTGTCTTTGACTGGAAATAACACAAGCAAGAAAAATTGGTGAACTAATTTATGCTAAGATCTCATTGTGAATCAGGCTAAAAAATAATTATGGCGTTTCATGGAACAAATGTAATAACAGCGATGTAGCCTTATTAGGAGAATGGATATTCACGAACCTTCAAAATCTCAGAGAAAGACAGTATCTAAAAGAAATTGGTAGGGGAGTGGTTACAACGTCGGGAATGTTTCGTCTCCAAAACAGTAAATAAACTTCTCCGATAATGTTTGTTCAGATTGGACGTATATGCAAATATAGAACGATTTCTTCAACCTGTAAAATTCCGTTCCTTGCACCATTTATCGATTATTTTACTTCAGAAGCTGCTGTTATAATATAGTAAGGTATTGAAATTTTGGCTGGCATATTCTATGAATATATAGTGGTAATTGACATTGAAAGCTTTTACGAAGTTCGATCGAGGAACGGATTTCGATGTCACGCAGAAATCAAATGTAGTCACAACCAGTCTATCATGAATATTCCTTGCACATTTGAATAAAACGGAACGCGAAATTGATAACAACATGAGAAGAAAATGGGAAAAAAAAGATAGCATTTATATAGAGGCAGGATAATGTAAATAAATGCCCTTTTAAAGATAACTGCAACAAACTCTAGACTTTAATTCTTTATTAGGAAAAACAGTATTTATAAAAAAGTATTATTTAAATAAATAAACAAAAATATTTTTGCGGCTTATATAGAAAATGTGGAAAAAAAATATATATACATATATATAGAAAGAAGATTTTTAGAAAATTCTTATGTCATGAATATCAGCTGATTTTGAAAATGGATTTCAAAGTGAAATATACTTTATAAAAAAATTTATATAAAAATTTTACAAAATATTTATAAAAAAAAAGACTTGTGCGTACCCAGGGAACAGCATCCGGGACCCGGTGATCCGAGTGGGGTTAAAGATCGCTATAATGCTAGAGATTTATTAAAAGAACGAAAAATGAACTCTTGGCTTAAGGAAGATTGATTTAAGTGCATAGGCTGTGAAAGAACGTTAATTAATTTATGCAAGTGACCTAACTGGTAAAAGTTCGAAGTGAAATTACTAATAGGGGGAAAAACGGATTTGAAACGCTATTGAGAAAGCCCCATTTTTTAAAGATTTCGATATTGTTGCTCTTCTGTTTAAAATTCGAGTTAAATGTTCACAATGTTTGAAAAATCCTTTATTTTTTAACGCTGGTTAATGAAAGTTTTTTCTCTGAATTATTAGGGAAGAATGACTAATTTAGTCTTGAATATCAGAGACTCTTAAAACTGGATTTAAAATGAAATACTCATTTTAAAAATGTAACTTTAAACATTTGTTAAAACTATTGAATAGAATATTTGTAACTGAATAATAATCATAATTTCAATAGTAACGAAATGAATAAATTAATAAAAATGTATTACCATACTATGATTTAAAAAAATACTACTTGTAAAGCCGAACACTACCTGCAAAATAGACCGTTGGGAAAAAAAAAAATACCTGACCGTCTTTGCCAAATTTATAGTTTTACATTTGCAATTTGAAATTAGAGATATGTTATAAAGGCGTATTTTGCGGCGATAGTAACGGTAGCAAGTCACAGCAAATCTCCATGTGACGGAATTGATGGGACAGTTAAGCAGTTAGCAACAGTAGCTAGCCATCAAAGTACCAGTGAGCACCATATTCTGACCCCTGCTAACTTGTTTAAATTTTCTGACCAGCCATGGGCATCCCCCGCTCTGGTAAAGATTAACACAAAATTTCTTCAATAAGACAGTCATAAAAATTTTGACCACCACATATACGAAAAAAAAAAAAAAAATTCAAACGTTGAAAAGAAGAAAAGAACAATAAAACTCCTTAACAACATCGGATTCGATTTTTGTAATTGTGATTCGAAATAACAGGTGGCACCACTAGTCCTTCAATTTAACTTGGAAAGGGATGTTTTCGCGGCATTTCGACAGCATGCTGGCGGTTTTTCAGTATTTCAAGTTGGTAATACTGTAATACTAAAGACCGAGTAAAACTTTTTGATTTCCTAAAACAGAAATGCGAGATGGCAAAAAGCGAAGCTTTCAATCTGAATAGCTGAATATATACCAGTGAATGGTTTACAGCAAAAGTGAAGATGGTGCATTTTGTTTATCATGCTCTATATTTTGCCCAAATCGTGAGCTGAAAAGGAGTTTCTTCGTTACTCCATTTAGAAATTGGGCAAAAATGAAAGAAAAAGCCATTAACAATTAGCATACCACTCTGATTCTCTAGTCAGTGCTAACAGTTTCATACCATCGAGAAAGGTCCCAAGAACACCGTGTCGATGCACGTCTTGATCGACACAAACGTAACAACATTGAGCGAAGAACATTCTCCCAGTATACAAAACGAGTTACTCAATACTATCGCCCATCATGTAATACAAAAAGATATCATAGAAGAAATTAAAAATGATAAATAGTCCTACATCATTGCAAATGAAGTGACTTCCCATAATATGGAAATTCTATCACTTTGTATTAGATTTATTGATAGCGAGAAAGTATTAGAGAGGAATTTTTAGAATTTATTCAAGTTGACCACATCACATGAGAATTTATCGCGGAAACAATCATGCGAACAATTGAAAAGTTGGGGCTGGATATAAAAAATACAGTTGGCCAAAGTTATAATGGTGCTCCAAACATATCATCAGAAGGCGTTGGAGTTCAGTCTAGAATTAAGAAGTATTCTCCAAAAGCCTTATACGTTCACTGCAATTCACATTGCTTAAATCTGGTTATAGCGCAATCGAGCAAAATTCCAGAAATAAGGAATATGTTAGACAGACTGAAGGATGTGTCTTTTTTTTCTGAATAGTCCGAAACGGAACGGGCTCCTTACGGAAATAATATACCAGAACACAGCATATTATTTAGGCAGACGTAAAGTTTTATTAGACCTCTGCAGAACAAGATGGGCCACGAAGCGTAAAGCCTATCAACACTTCTATCAAAGTTTCATTTATATAATTGAAGCTTTTGAGTGCATCGTATATGGCCTAATTTAGCCATACCGTTACTTGACAGCATAATATCAAATTTGAAATCGCAATTCACTTGACTTGAAAGGAAAAAAAAAAAAGAGCTTCATCCTCACTATCCATTTTACCTTCGATTTCATTGAACGAAACTGAAGAAAATGCTTTGGAACAATAGAGGGAGATTTAAAATGATGAATTGCCATTCCCAGAACTCTTAGCTCAAGAAATGAAGCGCTTGTGTGCACATTTCAAATCTAATTCCCAATCATATCTTCCAAACATACCAGCAACAGCTTTAAAATATATAGACGAATTTTTTTTTCCCAAATATCAGGGTTTTACTTCGTATTGCAGCAACCCTTCCTGTGACATCTTGTGAATGTGAAAGTTCCGCAAGTAGTTTGAGGGGACTGAATAATTACACTTGAGCTACGATAACTGAAGAAAGAAAGAGTTCCCTTGCTTTAATCCATATTCACAATAACAAAAATATATCAATTGGCAGAGTAATCGACATTTTTGCTAGTATACACCCAAGAAAATTGCAATTAGGAAATATTTTAAATGGCTAAAATAGAGTAAAACAACCTTTCAGTTACCGCAGGCCATTTCCAGATTGAAGAGCTTTTTTATTAAGGGCCTGTATATATATTTGCACTGGCTTGATATATATGTCTATGTATGTTATTATTGCGCCGAATTCTTTTAATCGGGCCCCCCCCCCCCCTCCGCTCCAATAACTGGCTACGCCTATGCCAGCATATTTGAAAATGAAATAAATTTTGTTTTTCTTACATCAATTGAAGAACTAGAAGCAGAAAGAGCATCACAAGATTAACGGTTCATAGGTTGTCACACAATTCTTGCCACACGAGATAATCAGCGGTTTTGTAGCCGTTGATTCAAAGTGTATCCGTATTAGCAATGTTTTGGCAATTTTCAGCTCTTATTCTGGAGATGAAAATGCTTTGCACGTCTTCGGGTAGAATTTTTCTGATTCATGGCATGAACTCAAACTGAAATACTCATTTTGAGATCAACAGCTACATTGGTTGTTGGGATATGGGAACTAAAATTTTGAGTATTCACTTGGTGTTCAGTTTCTTTTTTTTTTCTCTTTTTTTTTGTGGGGGCGTCCTTTAAACACATGGCTATATCTTTCTTGTTATTTAATATTCCGGACTAGAAATCTGCACGTGTCCATTTCTTGGAATTATCTATAAGCAGTTCAAATTTTAGCAAATTCGGAGACGGTCCAACGTGAATCCATAGACCACTTGACATGTAATGAACCTAATCCCTATTCAACTTCTCTACCTTAAGGGGATTTATGCAAGAGATAGGTTGTTTTCTTGAAAACAAAAATCCACACCACTCTAGATGAAGAAAATCATATCCGAAATACAAATTATCGAAAACAAATAACAAAACTTAGGAATAAAAAAGTCTACC
Organism: Dysdera silvatica; assembly: GCA_006491805.2. NCBI lineage: Eukaryota > Metazoa > Arthropoda > Arachnida > Araneae > Dysderidae > Dysdera > Dysdera silvatica. Next base: position 3,449 of record QLNU02001703.1, on the reverse strand, counting down.
AAGCATAAGGGCACTGTATTTGAGTGCTTTCCTGTCTGGATAAGATATAAAGGAACGTACATTTGTATTATTTGCAGCTAAATCCCCTAATTTGTAATATTCGCATAGTTAAAAAACCACTTATTATCTGTACTATAAAAAAACTATTTAGTGTCTCGTAAATTTGTTGGAATGTTTTTACCAAAAAGCCCAATTAATCTAACATTCGATTATCTGAACTGCCATTAGCTCCGTACTGTACTAAATATAATCTTAGACTGTATTTATTAATATCGTAATATATATTAATTGATGCCGTAGACAAAATGTAATCTTAGTTTATGCGTGACATCTAAATGAAGATTATTTACGTTATTATGCATCTTATATATAATAAATATGTTTATTTTCATTCTTTTCAGGGTCTCAAATGTTTGTCGCCAAGAATTTCTGCATAAACATCTTAGGAAATCTTCACACATAAATTCAAGGACAAAATTTATTATTTACACTTTTTTGTAAAGGAACTTGGGACAAGAATTCAAATGTAATTATAAATTGGAGCTTTCCCGGATTACTGGGACAAAAGAAAGAGTGACATAAGATGTTTGGTTATGACCCGAGTTGTTTCATATGACACAGGCCAGGTTTATAATACAAAAGTTGTATTTCACTTCAAAAGACAAGTTACGGTTCATTATTTTAACTTTGTATTAAATTATAATCGAAGCTGTATTTTCGTGATCCTAACTACAGATTATCCATGGAATTTAATTTCCTCTGCGTGAATTAGAAGAGGCAGAGTTTTGTATTTAAAGATTTTGAAAGATAGATGTTATTCCACAATACCCAACGCACATCAATGTCTAGAAACTTTAATCAAGAAGAGATGTGATTTTGTGTAATAACAAATAAATGCTCCTCAAAGAAATTATCAGTAATTCAAAGAATATACTTATGACTAACTTTTCGCTAATGACCAGCATTATTAAAGGTGCATGTTGTCATCCCACTCAGCGTAAAGAACCACATCGAATAGAAGCAAATTACCATATTGAGAATTGTGCTAGTTTGCATGGAATGGTTTTATCTTCCCTTATATCATAAATATTTGACTTGCCAATCATGTACACCTAACGACAGAAGCCCTTACATAATTCTGAAAAACTGAACTACTTGCAAAAGGAATCGAATTTGAGATCAATAGCCGAAAGATATATGGATTATTAAAGATTTATGGGAGACAGTGTTTATACGCATTGAAGCAATTACTTTTTATGAGTTACTGTTGTAGAAACTTTCTCATTCCGACATCGCACTTTTGAAAACATTACTTAAAGCATCTTATGCGATTTACACTAAACTACGTGTTGGAAGTGTACGTTGCCAAAAAGAAGCGTATAAGGAACTAAAAAAAACTTTTGCCTTTCCTAAAGTATTTTCAAACGTCTGACAAGTCTTTCTTCGCTTTAGATACGATACAAACTATTGTTTTTACATTCTCATCTCAAATAAATAATTTTTTAGGCAGATGAACCTTACATATGAACGATGCATTTTGCAACGCAAAAACGTAGAAATGCTTAACGAAGTCAACTCACAAATTGATGCTTTGATTGTAATTGTATTTCTTTTGTGGAAACACTCTCACCACTTGACACTAAAGCACCAGTGAAATGTGGAAGTGGGGACGTTTCTGAACTAAACTCTACGTTACACAGAACGAAAAAATTTGAAAGGATAGCTACCGAGTAATGGATGATCTTTTCGCCAGATAAGGAGAGTTATATGGCGAGGCACTGAATTTATTAATTTGGGAAATCATTTTGAGGAGATTCATTTACCATATTTCCTTTAGACTGCTTGCTTTCTCATGAACCTCTCTACATAGTTTCTTCGCAATTTAGGTTAGAGCATCGACGACATGCATGAGTATCACAAATTTGCATGACGTGAGACTTCTATAGACACGTTATAGGTTTAATATTATATGTGGAACGCAAACTTTAGAGAAGACATCGGAAAGATAGCAGCTGCACCAAAGATATAGACAAAACATCAAATCAACATTTACGAGAAACGCATCGCTCTAAGCAATCGCAGCCTATCTATATTTCCAACTCCTCTTTAGAATGGCTATAGTAACATACTAATCGGTATTACTTTACTTAATTTAGTAAAGACTTTCATAAAGTTGATTGACACTTAGAGAAAATTGAAAAATGCAGTAGAACCTCCATGCAACGAGATGAACGGTTTTATGAAAACAAAATCGTTATATAGGAAATTCGCTAGGTGGAAACGATGTATTCATGAGACAGGGTAATACAATATAATACCACAGTTAAAATCCCGCTTTACAGTAAAGGACTGTTTGTCATAAATGACATTCAACCATTTAAAAATAGAAGTTTTTAAGTGTGCGTATTTTATTCTTACGGTATTAGGGAACCCGATGTCGCTGACGTGACCACTCAATTTTCTAAAAAATTTTTCAAAATTTCGTTATGTAGAAACACTTTCATATGTAATGAGCATGAGGATTTATCAAAACTTCGCTACATAGAGAATTTCGCTATATGGAAGTTCGTTATATGGAGGTTCTACTGTATACCGTTTGGTAGAACATTTTTAAAATTTATTTATTTAAATAAATCGAACACTACGCAGATTAAATCAAACAGCAATATAAATCAACGTTTATTGTCGTGGAAGGTCGTGGGTTCAGGTCCCACCGAAGGCAGAAATATTTATTTTCTTTCGAACGTTTCACCATCTAATCACGCCATAACATCGAATCTGGTATCACTACGCCAATAAACGTTGATTTATATTGTTGTTTAAGTTCTACGATTGCAAATAGTCTTTCCCGTGCGTCTTTCACGTAAATCCCGTGCTTTCAGTCTTATACTAATAATCAGTGGCGAATTTCTAACTAGGCACACAAGGCACAGGCCTAAGGGCGGCACTTCTCGTGGAGCGGCATCGAAGAGCTTAAAAATAAAATTTTCCAAATTGGACAAAGTTGAAAATAATGTTTCTTTTTCATTATTGCCTTGTTTCCACGAACAGCGATGACATAGGAGACTTTAACTTGCCTGCAAATACAATCTATAGAATCGAAAGACAAAGGGATATGACCATATTATTTACATTACAAAATCAGATGCCTCCCACCAGAAACGGATGTATCTGGTTTCGACACGTGGAAATTGCCATTAGTTGTTGATGTTCACTTTCCGACTTTGAAAAAAGCCGGAAACGTTTTGCAGGCCTCATCGCAGGCGTAAACGAAACGGTTGTCGATGTTGATAATGGGCTTTCTGCGCGATATGAACCGCATTTTATATCTATCACATTTACCGTGCGGTTTCGGTCTCCTATTTGTTTTGCTAACACCCCTCTTTCATTAAAATTTTATGTTTATGATTATGCTTGCTTCTTTTTTTTTTTTTTACCAACCAGATCAA
>QLNU02001698.1:0-10176 GCA_006491805.2 Dysdera silvatica | reverse complement strand
ATTTAGAGGGGAAACGAAACCGTTCTTTGATAAGAGTGTGTTTGAAAAAACGTTAAAAAACTAAATTTAAGTAAAAGAACATTTTGTTTTATTTCTACTTTTATTACCTAGGATATTTTTATAAAAATAGAGATAGTATTTTATTCATGAAAGTTATATTGTAGATGATGCTGGAAAACTTGTGAATTTAAGGTATATTAAACCACAAATGATAGGAAGTCAACGCAGAGGAAAACACCGTAATGGAATGTGTACCGGCTACCTAGATAACAGACGTGACAATTTTGAAATATGCCGTGAAAATAGTACGAATGTAGCATTTTCTAGTGATGAGCGATTGCGAAACGTCTCGTAAAATCGGGATGGAAACAAATCTACATGTGAGTTAACGATTCATTCATAATTTTATAGGCGTAGAGCTAAGGTGTGTCCCACCGAAATGAAGCCACCGTGATTATATGCCGTAATTTGACACGAAACAAACCAATAAGAACGAAACAAATATATTAAGAAAGTCTATATACATATTTGCAAGGAGTAACTGATTCCCTGCCCCTCCTGGTTAGGGAAAAAAATGATTGTGTAAAAAAAGTGGGGAAAAAGTGTCCCGCTGAAATAAAGCCACCATCCTTATTAGTGTTTTGGGTAACTCTCAACATTCGAGCTGCTACAGGTAAACAGGTTTATGACGTCAGGAGAATTAAATAAAGATTTTCTTCGTAGATTAATTTTCGCCTTTGCTAATAAATTAGTACAGTCATAAAAATATAGAGGCTGATTTATTCTATGGGTTCGTTTAGGAATTTAAAATATTCACTCACAAACAAAAAACGGATGGGGTTGCGAGGGCGGGGCAAAATATCTATCGCACACTGCTGGCCAATAACACAGAACCGGCACTGATACGGAGCAAGAAATCCTGCAAAGTATTAAGAAATGTAATGAAGAATTTACAATAACCAATGATAATGAATATGAAGAGACTTGAAAAAAATTCAAAAATTTAATGATAAAAGCATTCGAAACAACCCGACGGGGATAACAGGTTGAAGACTATGTTACAGATGGCGTGTTCCGATAGTTACAAAAATGTGAGAATTTCTACGAATTAAACATTTTTATAAGAAACCTGTGCAAACAAAAATTAGTGATTATTTCTGTTTTGGGTATGTAGAATGAGGATCATATAGATGCAAGGTAAGCCTATGTCTTTGCTTTTTGTTATTAATTTGTGCGAACTTATATATGAAAAATATTTAAACTCGTTCAATAAAAAAAAGTATTCACGAAAATTAGTTTTTACTGTCCAAATTCAAGCTTTTGATTTTATTAAATCTAGTTTTAAAACTTGTGTTATTTTCTATTTAACGAATTTTCCTTACAACAATGTTTTTCAGAAAAACGATGGAACTTCGCTAAATAGACTCGACCCTATATCCTGAAATTCAGGAATATCTGGCCATTTTCACGTGTCTACTAACGAACATAAATAAATAAATAAATTGTTGAAGTGTTGCAGCCAGTAAATTAATGACCTTATTGCTGCTAATCTTTCGTCACTACTCCAATAATCTTTCGTCACGATTCCAATAAATATTATGTTTTATTTGGTGAGCAAATGAAATAAATGCAAAGACGAAATAATATTCCCCAGAAAACCATAAAAAAATATGATTGCTCTATTTGATGAAATGCTATTCAACAGATTTCCAGTGTGGCTGTGGGTAATTGCATTTTTTACTTTTGACCCTCCAACTATTGTTATTTCTGCATTCACTAAGACTTTAGAACCAAATTATAAAACATATGTTTAGTGAACTTGAATTAGTACTTTTAGAGATGGTGGTGGTATTGGTGATTTTATTTTTCGCTAAAAGGAAAGTGGAAGCTTGATAAAAAATGTTTAAGTTAGTATTTCTTCGCTATGTCAATGAAAGTTGAAAATTTTGATCCGGAAGGTATATGTATTCCGAAATTTTATCCTATCTTCTTTCAAAGTGCGGTACTACGTCAGGACAAAGCGATAAGCTGCACCTCCAAAGGTATAACAGCATTTCCAGAAACAATAAGACAAGAAACTGGAATCAAGTCATTACCAAATAGCCATATTTCTACAAAGTCTCCAGATGTAGCACCGATGGATTACTGTGCATTTGGACTTTTAAAACAAGTTCTTTCAAAACTCCGACCACAGCCTTGGATGGACTGTGGAAGGCTGTGGAGGAGGAATGGGAAAAATTCCGTTTGTGACTTTACAAAACGCCCTACTGAATAAGATCTGAAGAAATCTGGATGTAATATGTTAGACTGGGCTGTCATATAGAATACATCAGAAAATAAATTTATTTATTTTATTCACGCTGTCAAAATCGTTATAAGCATGTGTAAACACTCTCTGTATGTTCTGCAGGATTGCACTGGGGAAACAAAGTGGTGAGTGTTTTTATTTTATCCCATTTTTATAGTGTAAGCCCTTCAAAAAAAAATTTTTTTTTTCAAATGTGAAAAAATTGCGAAAGCATGATTTCTAATAACCATCTTTGAGGAGCGCCTTTGACACCCTTCCACGACGATTAGGCGGGGTCAAGGCCCCGCCCGTGCGACCGGCTATGCCAATTAGCCATATTTCTAGAAAGTCTCCAGATGTAGCACAAATCGATTACTGTGCCTTTGGACTTTTAAAACAAGCTGTTTCCAAACGCCGTCACACTACCTTGGTTGGACTTTGAAAAGCTGTGGAGAGGGATGGGAAAAATTTCCGCTTGTGACTTTAAAAAACCTACAATCCTGAAAATCTAGATGTAATATAATAGCTCAAAGACAGGGCTATCATGTACAATACACTAGAAAATAATTTTTTATTGAATGTATTTTATTTACACAGTCAAAATCCTTACAAATATGTGTAAACATCCCCTGTATATTCTGCAGGTTTACATAATGAAGCGAATTGACAAGTATAATGGCGACTGAAGCCCTATTTTAATGGCCATTCCTCGAAATGTAGTCGCTTTGCGGTTAGTGCGATCCTGAGATTCAACGTTTAGTTTTTCTCCACCCCCCGGTAGTTTTTAATTGGAGAGTTTACCACATGTGCTTGGTTTAATGCACTTGGTGGAAGTAAAATCTCAATTGTCAATGCTGAACTACGAAAGTGCATTTTAACTTTCCGTTTCAGAGTGGTTTATGAACGTATTGACACCAATTTTAAATGGAATTTACGTATTTAAATAAAAACTTTTCACCCGTTTTCATTGCCACATTTTAACTTTTATGTTAAAGTGGAAGTTCGCGCTAGAGTCGAAATGATGTTCATATACTAGTATTAAAGGTTTTTAAACAATCGTTAGAAATGCATATTAAAGTAACTGAACCATTATCGAATATTAATTTCCATGCACATTTACAATAGTCGTACAGTGAAAATAGCCTAACGCGGAACTTGCATAAGGCGGAAACTTGCTCAAAACGGATTTCTTTGTGTGTTCCCTTCAAAAGTCAATGGTAATTAACATTAGCTAAAACATAAACTGTCTAATGCGGAAACGGAAAGCACTATTTACCACCGTCAAAGTGAAAAACCTGCATAAAACGGAAGATCGTTAGCAGGAAGGAAATTTTCTCAGCAGGAAGAGCAAACAGGGTTGTAATACAATATAAATAGCAAAGTGGAAGCTGGCGAACAAAAGAAATTTTACAGATATAGAATGCCCTTGTCCGCATAGGCGTAGACAGGGGCTGGTTTTAGGGGTTGTAATCCCTTCGCAATGAAATATTGTATATTAAACATGGGGAATATATGAGTTATGGCCCTGTAACACTCACATTAAGCCTCTAACCCTCCTTATGAACTTCCTGCCTACGCCTATGCATGTCCGACCACCATTTTCCACACCACCCACTATAGGCATACCCAGAAAGTTCATATGGAGAGGGTTGCAAGCTTACAATGTGGGGGGAGGGGGGTGGGATTACGGAAATACAACTCCATTGTAAATTGACATCTATGCCATATGCAATTTTATCGCAATTTGAGTTACAACCATAAACGACACCCCTTGCGTATGCCACTGCCACCCGCTTCTTAAATAAAAACGTTCACATTAACCAGAACGAAGAGTCACTCATATTGACTTGATCTATTCATGCATAAACTCATCGCAAATGAGAGTATCTTTATACGAGGGAATCATTATCTTTACAAGGGAGGTACTTTATCGTTACAATTTAAGCTTACATAATAAACTTTTTGTATGGAATAGGCATGTATAGTTAGAATGGAATTTTGCACCATATTGATCGTAACTACCAAAATCACAAAATAGTGCAAAAATTAAAATTAATAAAATATAAACTGCAGTGATAAAATAAATATTTTCACCAAAATAAAAATAAATATAGCCTAAATGTTCGCAAGACAAAGAAAAAAAATATCATATGCACTCATCGCTGACCACTGAATTTAATTACGTATGTATTTGCTTTCGCATGTAACGTTCCATAAGGCGGAAACCTGTATACCACGGTATTCTTTCCGATCTCGTGAATTTCCGCCTTAGACATGTTTCACTGTATATAATTTTTAGTTTACTGGAATCGAATTAAAATGTATAACGTTCTGCAAATTGTCATGATATTATTACATCTCCAACATTTGAAAATTCACAAAGTTTTGAAGAAATGCTTTTATTTGTCAAATAATTTTAAAGTTCGAAACCGAAATAAGTATTTTTTATTTATGTTTTAATGCATTAATGGATGTTTTTTTCCCCTTGAAAACGTCAAAAATACGTATATTGATAACGTTCAAAAATAAAATAAAGCATAAACATTTCTCTAAACCCCTGGAATTGGTTGATATGATCGTAACTATGGTAGTTGCTTGAAATTTCATTACAGCATGGTATTTCCACTGCAAATTTATTACTTTCATGTAAAATTTATAGTGAAACTTATTTACATCGCATGTAAATTTGCAGCACTTCTTATGAAATTTACAGTGAAAGTCATTTGCTTTACATGTAAATTTATAGCACTTTCATGTTTAATTACAGCGAAACACATTGACATCGCCTGGTAATTTTATAGCTTGGCAGCATGGTTGTTATCAACTTTTGCTGTAAAATTACAGCATATTTTTACAGTGTGTCAGTGCTAGCTATATAATATATGCAAAACTGGGGCCATTTAAGAATTCATGTGCTTTCGAAATTCATGTCTATGAGAGATGAACTAGCAAGCATTGAGTTCAATATTTTTAAAAATCTAATAAACGACAAAAACAAAAATCATGTGATTAGGATTTACTTTATTAAAGGAAAAACATTATTATTATTATTATTATTATTATTATTATTATCAGAACGACAAACATCTTTCTGTCTTCTTGGAATACATTTTTTCCTTTAGAAGTTTCTTCTTCTCATGGCCAAGACTGAAAAGATATAGATAATTATTAATTGTTTAATTACGGTTTATTTTGAGTGATTTATTAGAAAGCCGTAGGCTTAAGAGAACATTACATTTTTACTAGATAAAGTTTGCTGCAGCATTTAGGATGATATTTAATGCACATTTCTAATATGACCAAACATTTTGCCCTTAAGAAATGGGTTAAAATTTTGGTTATTCCATTATTTCAGTGGTTCTCAATCGTTTTCAAGCCGTGACCCACTTTTACAGTAGCTAAGAAATCCGCGACACCTCCTTTCTATAGTAACAAAAAGATCCGCAACCCCCCCTTCTGTTTGCTGCCGCCACATTTGCAATAATAAAAGCATTTTTAACGGAGTGGAGAATACACATTAAATATAAAATTGCATTAATTTTACATATTGTATTATGTATATTATAATATTTATACATATTACATTAATTATGTATATTATGTTGATTATATATGTATATTAATTACGTATATTATATTGATTATATATATATTACTTATGTATATTATATTAATTATATTAATCATATATATATTAATGAATATTATAGATATAAAATTAGAAACTACTAGTAGAACATTGCAATAGGTGTAGCTATGTCGAAATATAAAACTTTGGGAACGTTTATATGAAATTCCTTAAAAAAATAATTTCAAGTAAAAATATTTGCAGGTAACCACAAGAAACCTGTTCCCGACCCCCAGGTTGGGAACCACGGCATTGTTTCTTTCAAACTAACTATAACCTAAGTTTTTTTAATGTAGCTTACATATATATATATATATAAAAAGTTTTCCTCGCCCATTCTTGGCGGTAACAGGCTTTGGGACGGGCAGAGCGCCATGTTCCCAAGCCTCTTTTTACATCACTTCTTAATGTGCCATGTCTAGAAACTTCCTGACAATGTGACACGTGTTTAGGATTGTGGCTTTTTGTATTTCAATGTAGGTGTTTGGGTCAATGTTGAGTATCTCCAAATTCGTCGCAAGCGTTTTTGGTACTATCCCTGTTGCTGAGATGACTAACGGGATGATGAGGATCTTTTCCATACCCCATATATCTCGTACTTCATGTCTGAGATCTTGGTACTTGGTGATTTTCGTTATGTAGGTTGTCTGTATGTTATTGGTGTTGGGTACTGCTATGTCGATTAAGTACGTGGTCTTATTCGATTTATCGACGAGGGTTATGTCAGGACGGTTATGTGGGACTGTCTTGTCTGTTATGATTGCTCTATCCCAGTAAAGCTTGTGTGTTTCGTTCTCATGCACGGTCTCTGGCTCATATTTGTAGTACGGGCATTTTTCTGTCAGGAAGCCAGCATTCGCTGCCAATTTCTGGTGGACTATTTTCGCTACTTGATCGTGCCTATGTTTGTAGTCTGACTGCGCAAGGATCTTGCATCCTGCCATCACGTGTTGGATTGTCTCCGATGCCGCATGACAGTGTCTGCATTTGTCGCTTTCTATGTCTTTTCTCTGGATGAATTTCTGATTGTTCCTTGTTGCGATCACTTGGTCTTGGATGGCTAGCATGAATCCTTCTGTCTCTGGCTGGAGAGTGCCTTTGGCCAGCCAAGAATTTGATGCCTTTTTGTCAACGTGTGGTTGTTGCAGGTCATTGTAGTGCCTGCCATGTAATGGTTTTCCGGCCCAAGTTCTCAGTTTCTGTTCGTTGGCTGTTTCCAGGACACGCTCTTCGGTATTACACAGGTTTAGTGGCGTGTAATTTGCATCTGCTTGTATTATGGCTTGGATGAGTGGCGATCGGGGACTCTTCAACTGGAAGTATTGCCTCATGCTCTGGATCTGCTTGTCATGCAAGTCTTTGAGGTCCGCTTGTCCGCGTCCTCCTTCTTCCAGGGGTAGTGTTTGCCGTTCAATTGACGTTGCAGGTTGTAGTTGTCCGGCTCTTCTTTGGATGGTTCTCATTTTCCGCTGGAGTTGTTCTAGTTCAGTGTTGGTCCATTTGATTATCCCGAAGGAGTAGGTGAGCACTGGTACCGCATATGCGTTAATTGCTTGCGTGGTGTTCTTCCCGCTCAGTTTCGTCTTCACAATGCTTCTAAGTCTTTCTTGGAATGCTTGCGTGAGCTGGACCTTGACTTTCTTGTGCTCCTGCTGCCGTTTTTGCATTATCCCTAGGTATTTGTAGGTTTCGCCCTCGTCCAAGATCTTCAGTAGTCTCCCGTCTTCGAATTCGATGCCTGGTAAATCTTCTTTTCTATTCTCCTGTATTTTGCACTTATCGAGGCCGAATTCCATTCCTATGTCCTTGGAGAATGTCTCTGTTATACTGATGAGTTGTCGGAGTTGGGTGATTGTTGGCGCGTATAGCTTGATGTCATCTACGTACATGAGGTGGGAGAGTTTATGTAGGTTTCTCTTGTCTTTCTTCAGCATGTATCCGTATTTACTTGTGTTCAGCATCCTTGACAAGGGGTTCAACGCCAAGCAGAACCACTGGGGGCTTAGTGCGTCTCCTTGAAAGATTCCGCGGCGGATGGGGATCTCGGCCGTTTCTATTTTACTGTCTGGCGTGTTTAGCTGTAACCGGGTTCTCCATTGTTTCATGCTGCTCTGTAGGAATCGGATGATTGAGGGATGCACTTTGTATATGCTGAGTATTTCAAGGAGCCACGAGTGCGGAACAGAGTCGAAAGCCTTCTTGTAGTCTATGTATGCGGTGTTGAGTTTTCGCTTTTGTTTTCTTGCTTGTTCCAGGATAACTGAGTCGATGGTAAGCTGCTCTTTACATCCCAGAGTCCCTTTCTGGCATCCCTTTTGTTCTTCCGTCATTAAGTTGTTGCTTTCGCTGTGCCGGCTTATTTTTTCAGAGATGCACCCCGTGAGTATCTTATACAGGGTGTTAAGGCACGTAATGGGTCGGTATTTCGCTGGGTTACTGGTATCCTGGTCCTTCGGTAGGAGGTAAGTTATTCCTTTGCAGAGGAATTCAGGCATTTTGCTGGGGTCTTCAATTATCGCCGTAAGTTCCTTGGCTAATGGGCCATGGATGCTGGTAAATTTCTTGTACCAGAAGTTGTGTATGCCGTCAATACCGGGTGCTTTCCAGTTGTGCGTACGTTGGATTACCTGCTGGAGTTCCTCTATCGTGATGCCCGTATACTCCATCTCTTCTATTCCCCTCGTAGCCTCCATTTCTTGCTGAATCCAGGGGGCGCTTTTGTGCTGTACTTCATTGGACCATAGTGTCTTCCAGAAGGTCTCTATTACTGCTGGCTTTGGGGCTTCGTACTTGTCTTTGTTCGCTGGGGTCTCTTGAAGCTTCCTGTAGAAGGCCTTCTGGTTTGCTTGGAATTGCATGTTCTGTTGTTTTTTGTTGGTACAGTCTTTGTATCTTCGGAGTCTTCTGGCGTATACACCCAGTTTTTGTTTGAGGGTATCCAGATATTCGCTGATGTGTTTATTGGGCTCTTCGTGTCTTGTATGGGTCCTATTTCTCTTAAGGGCCATCTTCACTTTCCTCACTAATTTCTTACCCCTATTTCCCTGCATGTACTGAGTTATTCGCCCTATGCTTCTGCGGAGCTCTTCTATTCTTTTTTGCAGCCTCATTTGCCATGGTGGTTGGGCTTTGTTACCTCTATTATTTCGGCCTTCGTTCCTTACTTTGTACCCATTGGCGCGTGATGCCGCTATTGCTGCACAGTATATGGCGGTGTGTATTTCCTGCAGGGAGTTGTGGTTCTGTAGGTGTAGTGGCAGGGTATATTCATTGAGGATCTTGGTTGCTTTGCAGAGTTTCCAAGATGCCGGTTGGCGTGGTATTCTTGGTCTTGTTGCGGCATCCGAGCCTTCATATTCCGCCAGGGCACATTGGAAACCTTCTTCCATGTTCTCCACGTCCCTCCTCTCTTCTTCTTCTATGCTTGTTTGGAGCGGTTCTCTTGCGCTACTAGCTGGTGCTTCTGGGTTGGCCAAACTGGTTGACGTGTTTGCTAGGTCATTGGCGACTTCATCTCTTAACCTTTGTAGTATGGGCTCTGCTAAGAGATTTCTGGTTATTATGTTCCTGCGTTGGGTTGTTATCCTTTCTATACTGATGTCTAGTTGTGGGTACTGTTGTGCGAATTTGGCGTGAAGTGTGGGTCTGTAATTTGTCATGTCTGTTTCTAGCTTTGTAATCGTATAGTAGGTGCGCATGATGTAGGTGTTCATATCTATTGTCCATGACATGCGCTGGCGTGCTCTTTCAGCCCTAGTGGTTGCACCTATACTAGGCTGCAAAGCACTATGGGCTCTGTTGGTTCTAGTAGCCGTACAGTTGTAGGCACCGCTACAACTGCCGGCACCTCCAAGAAGAGACTGTTGCATATTTTTTGAACAGACGCCTCTGCTTAAAGTCCGAATGCGGTTCTGATTCAAGAGCGCGACAACCGATTCTCCATTCATATTTTCATTATGGTTCATATCATCAGAGTCTGAGATAGCCTTTTTCACGTCGCTGGGTTACCGAGAGTTATCCTAACGGCGTTCCGGATGCTGGCATGTCGTCAGCAGGCTACAAATCCGGTTTTAATGGCCCAATGGTATTTTTATTCATTATTAATACTTTCACCGATCAAGACATCGCGCCATGAGCGTAGTAACGCTGTTTTTATTCATTGTTACTACTTTCACTGATCAACAGATGGCGCCACGAACGTAGCAACGCTTTTTATTTTTTTCCCATACTGGGGATCGAACCCTTGTCCCTAGCAAACACT
>QLNU02001693.1:0-12079 GCA_006491805.2 Dysdera silvatica | reverse complement strand
TTATATATATATCATCATCATCATCATATTCAACCATTATCTATCCACTGCTGGATGAAGGTCTCTCCAAATGCTTTCCACACAAGTCTATCCTGAGCAATTCGCTTCCACGTCACCCCAACCTGTTTTCTTATTTCATCCACCCATCTAGTTTGAGGACGTTTTCTAGGTCTTCGGTGGTCTCTTGGAATCCAGTTCAGAATTTCTGTTGTCCATCGTTGATCAGTTCTTCTTGCAATATGCCCAGCCCATCGCCATTTCAGTCCTTTTACTTTAACAATGATGTCCTCTACTCTAGTTTGCTCTCTCACCCAAGTGTTTCTTTTTCGATCTCTCCTAGTTATTCCAAGCATGCACCTCTCCATGCTCCTTTGCGTTGTCTGTAACTTTCGTATTGCTCCAACTGTTAGACTCCATGTCTCTGATCCATAAGAGAGGACTGGCAATACACACTGGTTGAAGACCTTTCTTTTTAGACACAAAGGCAATTTCCCCTTCAGGATAAAACTGTTTCTTCCAAATGCACTCCAGCCAAGTTTAATACGTCTGTTGAGTTCTTTCATAATGTTGCCATCCATTGAAATCAGCTGGCCAAGGTAAATATATGAATCAGCAATTTCTAGCTCAGTGTTGTCAACTTGTATTTTTGTTTCCTCTACAAAATTATTGAACATGATCTTAGTTTTTTGTAGGTTCATCTTGAGTCCAACTTCTTTACTTCTAGTTGAGAGCTCTTGTACCATGTCTTGGAGTTCTGATGGGTTCGTTGAAAAAATAACAATGTCATCAGCAAACCGCAGATGATTTAAATATTCACCATTTATTTTTATTCCCTTGTTATTCCAATTTATCTGCTCGGGCCAGTTTATTACAGATTTCCACAATACCACACAGAACGAAAGTATTTTTTAATTTGCAATGAGACAAAGCTTTCCATCCAAATGGAGATTTTCGTAATTTACACGTTTAATATGATGAACTTAGGGAACGACCCGTCCCGGCATTCTATAAACGGCAAAATACTTCGTTCTGTCATCAAAAACATCCGGCGCAAACTTGCTTATATCGAAAATGAACTCTATCCTCTACATCTTAAATTGTCCAAAGAAATTCAAAATTTTAGTGTTTTGGAAGCTAGAATTTATTCACGATGCCAACGCATTATGGAGAAATGCCAATCAACACATCATAAGAAATTCTCTAAACTTATCGAGCCTACAATCAACCAAGAGCATGTTACCCAAGATGCGGTTCTGAACCTCTCCAGTACTTCACTTTCGGAGCATCAACTCAACTTACTTTCCTTAAACTCAAATTTTGCAATAGCCCGTCCAATACATCATACCAACTTCATAGCGCCTATCGAAAGAACATTAAAATTTAGTAAATTACATTTTGGTCAAAAAGAATTTCTTCGCCATTGCATTGCAGAAACATTATCCTCGAATAATGGTCAGCCTTTGCCTAATATTTCTGCTGCTGATGCTCAGGAAGTGAAAAATCTACTCATGAACGAAGACCTCATTATAACTAGGGCTGATAAAGGTGGTCAAGTCGTTGTAATAGATAAGAAGCAATATTCGGATGGGGTGAACCAACTTATCCAGGATGGCCCATATACAATGGTAAAGAAAAACCCTTCCACTGCTCACCTTTCCAATGTCAAGAAAACGGTTCGGGACTGTTTCTTCATAGATGAGAAAATTAAAAAGTTAATTGTACCGTCAATTGCTAATGTTGCCCGACTTTATGCCCTGCCAAAGGTCCATAAACCGGGAATGCCATTCCGACCAATTGTTTCAAATATTGGTACAGCCACCCATCCACTGTCCAAATATCTTGTCCGGAAGTTTTCACCTCTACTAACTAATAATATTTTTACAGTCAAAAACTCTTCCAATTTCATTGAAAAATTGAAGCTACTCGATCCTAATTCCTTCAAAATGGTCTCATTTGATGTGAAGAGTCTATTTACAAACGTACCCATCCAAGGCTCACTTGATTCACTTACTCGGAGATTGAAGGAGTTCCATTATACAGATCATGAAATTAACGAACTGATTCTCCTTACCAAACTATGCATCAACCAAACTTGTTTCTTGTTTGAAAATAACTTATACAAACAAACCAGTGGTCTTGCAATGGGAAATCCACTTTCGCCAATCCTATGTGATATATTCATGCACTATATAGAAGAAAAAATTCTGTCGCTCATCCCATTCAAATTCTGGATAAGATATGTGGATGATACTTTCACTCTAATTCCTAACAATATGAATCCTTCACAGATCATCAACCTCCTAAACACCATTAACCATAACATCCAATTTACTTTCGAAGAAGAAAAGGACTGTACACTGCCTTTCCTCGACGTTTTAGTTCATAGAACACCTACTAGCTTCCAAACCAGTGTCTACCGAAAACCCAATTCAGTTAGTCTTCTTCCTCACGCTCTATCGGCTCATCCACAAAGCCAGAAAATGAGCTCGTTTTATTGGTTGGTGTCTCGTGCCATCAAATTCTCGTCTACAAGTGACGCATTGACTAAAGAAATCAGCTACATTCGGAAAATTTCCTCATACCGTGGTTACAATCCAACAATTATTGATCACATTTTTAAGAAACTCACTAAACCTAAACCGGCCTCTTCTCTCTCCAGTGATTCTTCAGCTCCTACGAACATTGTCTGAATTCCTTATGTTCCGAAAATTTCTACTAGGATCGCTGCTGTCCTGCACAAATTCAACTTTCGCGTTACCTTCACTCCGATCAACAAAATAGGCTTTTCTCATCTTAAGGATAACATCCCGGATTCTGACAGCTGGGGCATATATTCCATTCCGTGCCAGTGTGGCCAAATTTATATCGGTCAAACACGGAGAGCACTGCGCCTCAGACTAAATGAACACGAAGCTTATGTCAGAAAGCAAGAATTCCATAAATCGGCTCTGGCAAAACACTCGTGGGAATTCGGACATCAATTTCTATTCTCCAAGGCACATATTATTAAAAAAGTCAACTCAACACTTGATCTCAGTTTCTTTGAGGCATTTCACATTCTAGCAAACATCAATATTGCAGTTAATGATCAACTCCTTAGTAACTCTATATCATCCACTTGGAAAAACCTTTTGGGTCTCACGGCTGAAGACGTCTCCACAAATACGCTTTACTCCTCCGCCCAATCAAGTTTCCAACCGACGTGATGGCAACACCGATCAACAGCACGGACATAAACAGAAGCCGCCATTTCGCTCTGACGACGGTAGCTGGTTAACGCTATCGAAATAGCTATCAGCAGTATTATCGTATTGATAATGTTATCTAACTGCACCACTAAAATTGTGTTGCTTTTATTCCTATTGATTAGTGCAGTGTGTCGCTATTAAACTATTTGGAAGTAGAAGGTTTTCGATGGTATCTCCCTGCCTCACACCTTTACCAAGTTTGATAGTTTTGGTATCTTTATGTAACCGAAATTTTGCACTTGCATTTTTATACACACATTTCACCATGTCAATGTACACATCCTCGATGTCTGCTGATCTTAAAGAGTTGATGACTGCTGATGTTTTAATAGAGTCAAAGGCCTTCTCATAGTCAATAAATGCAACACACAATGGAAGTTCATATTCATGTGTTCTTTCAATTAATTCTCTTAATACTTGAATATGGTCCACTGTACTGAATCCACTTCGAAATCCAGCTTGTTCTCTTGGTTGAGCTGCATCTAATTTTTTCTGCAGGCGATGTGTTAGCACTTTTGTGAAGATTTTATAAATAGCAGGTAACAAGCTAATTGGTCGGTAATTTTTCAAATCCTCTTTATCACCTTTTTTATGCAAAAGAATTACTGTTGCAGAATCCCATTGGTTTGGTATGTTACCGCTGTTAAGACATTTGGTAAAGAATTTTGCAAGTATGTCTTCTACATATTCTCCAGCTTCTTTTAGGATATCTAATGTAATACCATCATCACCAGGGGCTCTTCCTTTCTTCATATTTTTTATTGCAAATGAAACTTCTTCTTTTAAGATTTTAGGAGCTGTTCCTTCGACTATTTCGGCGTCTTCGTTTAATCCACTGTTACTTTCGTATAGATTTTTGTAGAATTCTTCAACTCTTCTAAGTATTTCTTCCCTATTTCTTGTTACGGTGCCATCCTCTCCTTTTAATGCAATGATGTGTTTCTTCCCAATAGACAAACTCCCTTTAACAACCCTAAGGCTCTTGTTGCTTTCAATGGCCTTCCTTACTAACTCACAATTGAATTTTCTTATATCTTCTTTCATGCTTTTGCGCAGAGTTTTACAAAGTTCTATGTACTCAATCCTGGAACTGGTATTTTGATTGTCCACCTTCATATCTCTTCGCCTTTTCATGAGCTGTTTCGTCTTCTCAGATAATTTGCTATTGTGCTTTTTACAGGTTACACCACCAATTTCCCCAGCAGTTTCAACTATTGTCTTAACAATGTTTTCATTTGCTTCTGAGATATCACTTTCATCAATAAGTCCTTCCAGTGCAGAAAAGCGATTTTTTAATTCCAACTTGAATGCCTCGGTATTTACTTTCAGTTTCATTAGATCCACCCTCTTACTTACTTGTTTCCTAATGAGCTTCTGTCGTTCTAATTTAGTATTTAAGTGCACTTTACATCTCACCATTCGATGATCACTTCCAGTATTAAATCTGTTCAGTACGCTGCAATCTTCAATAATTGATTTCTTGTTTGCCAGGATATAGTCAATTTCGCTGGTTCCTCCATTGGGGTGTTTCCATGTCCATTTTCTTTGCGGTTTCTTCTTAAAAAATGAATTCATGATGCTAAGGTTTTCAGCTTCTGCAAATTCGATGAGTTGATCGCCACGTTCATTCCTTTCCCCATATCCGTATTTACCAACCGATGTCTCTCCTTGTTCCTGTTGTCCAATTCTTGCATTGAAATCCCCCATGATGAGCTTGATATGTTGTTTCCCTTTGGTGTGTAACTCTTTGATTTCTTCATAAAATTCTTCAACCTCTTCGTCGGTATGGCTTGATGTTGGTGCATATACCTGTACTATTTGAAGTTGGTATCGCTGGGTTAGTTGAACAACAAGCCTCGCTGCTCGATCTGATGTACTTTCAACTTCCAGAAGACAGTCTTTAATTCTTTTGTTGATTAAGAAGCCAACACCACTTGTTCTTCCAGTTTCCGTTCCTCTATAATAAAACAAATGTCCGCTTTTCAGTTCCACCAACTCTTCACCTTTTCTTCTAACTTCACTGAGTCCTACAATGTCCCATTTGATCTTGTCTAGTTCCTCTTCCAATTCCTGAAGTTTTGCTTCAGAAGCAAGGGATCGTCCATTATACGTTGCCAAGGTCAATAACAAACGGCAGCCTGGGCCATTCCAGTGATTCTTAGCACCCCCTGCTTTCATGCCACGCTGACCGCTACCTTGATCAGGAGCACTCCAGCACCTGGAGACTAGGGGCCATGGTTTCTGGTGTGTCAACATAATGGAGGAATTAGCCATAATTTCACCACGCTGGCTAGACGGGTTGGTGAATTAGCCCTCCCCTTCCGCCTTTCTATCCGTGCAGCAAATATTAATTTGCCACATAAATAGAAAGCTCAGCCTGCACCACTTGAAGGCGGGGTAGGACACTAGGTTACTGGCCTGACCGGTTCCACACATCGTCACATGCGTTCAGCGTGTGGGTCTCCTTCCAGTTAGATACCAGCAACCCTTTTGCAAGCCATATATATTTTCTTTAAACTACGTATGGAAGCAAAAACATTTAACATTTAAAATACTTTTAGTTATTAATACATAAAGCGAAATCAAACCTTTTAGCAAAATTTTTGCCACTGCTTATTTTCAATAATCCTGTTAATATCATGTCTTGTTAATATCATGTCTTGTTTTTGATATTATAACCCTAAGATCACTGGCGTAGGCAGTGGGGGGGGTGTTAATGACTGTTGTAAACTTCCCTTTGCAATGAAATTTTGTATATTTAGCATAGGTAAATGTAAGCTGTAGCTCTGTAACCCCCCATTGAACCTATACCCCCCCCTCATGAAGTTCCTACGTATATGAAATTTTATGCCTAAGAGTGTTTCTTAGGTGGACGTCAGTTATTCTGCTCATAGCCTTTGATTTTTATCAACTTCATTTTTAAAAACAGCTGTTTGCAGACGCATTGGTGTACTCTGAGAGGTGGGGGGCGTTGATAGTGTTTCGAATTCCCACTGCAATAAAATTTTGTGTATTTGTGATATGTGGAGTTGAAAAAAAAGAAAACAGGTTGGGGTGACGTGGAAGCGAATTGCTCAGGATAGACTTGTGTGGAAAGCATTTGGAGAGACCTTCATCCAGCAGTGGATAGATAATGGTTGAATATGATGATGTGGAGTTGTAGCTCTGTAAGCCCCTCCCCCCTCCCAATTGTAAGACTGTAACCCTCTGTGAAATTTCTACGTCAGCCTATACACAGTAAATGCTTCTGAATAGTAAAATTTTAAGAGCGTGCAGTCAGATGGTTGGGTAAATGGTCTTAACAACATATTCAAAATAGAATTTGATGACTCCTAAGCTGAGTATATTTTAAATCACTGTTGCACTGCAAATCGATGAAACTACATCTAGTGCCCACATACGCTAGAAAATTAAAGTAAAACATGATTGAGGGGAACTTCGTATTACTTTAGTTCTATAGTGTTTTAAGATATATTTTTTACGAAATGTGAAAATGGCGACAGAATAAAATATATAGATTTCACATATAGAGAGAGCAGGGATGTTAATTTTGTGTGAAACGATTTGTATTTTTTCGTGAGCCGGCGGGCCACATAAAACATGTTGGAGGACTGCATGCGGCCCGCGGACCGCGAGTTGAAGACCCCTGCTTTAGGTTATGCAATCTTTCCATAGGATCCAGTAAACATGCTAAATGCCAAAGTTTATTTGTAAACAGGCTATCGGAAAATATTTGCTCATCGCAGTTGTATCTGATATGAGGCCGCAATTAGTTTTTAATTAACGTCGGAAACTCTTCGCACAGCTGTCAAGTTAAGGATTATTAAAGTAATCATCAGCAATTAATTAGTCGAAGTAATTC
Source organism: Dysdera silvatica (assembly GCA_006491805.2). Taxonomy (NCBI): domain Eukaryota; kingdom Metazoa; phylum Arthropoda; class Arachnida; order Araneae; family Dysderidae; genus Dysdera; species Dysdera silvatica. The sequence continues at coordinate 4,969 of QLNU02001693.1, read as the reverse complement.
GAAGTCATATTTACCCCGCCACACAAAAGTTCCACGAAAACCGCCCCTGAGCTACCAGTGTCTAATTTTTGCAAATGTAGGATTGTACAAACTCTTATCTCTAGCAACTGACAAGCAGAAACAATGCGTTTTATAATAGTAATTACATACTTTCTACTTTCTCCTTCGATTCAAATTTCTTCGATATAGATTCTATAGAAAACTACGTAAGTTAATTTCCTTTTCCGACTACTAGCTAGTCTACTAGCTACTGGCTTTTCCGAAAATGTATTTTCGAGGGCGATCCACATTGCAGGATTTATTTTCAGTTGTTTAATTTTCGTATTAACCTATAGGTGCTTTAAATTGATAGAATATGTATCTGTAAATATATTTATTACTTAACAACTTTCCTTAGGGAAATAGACAACGTTATGAATTTGAAGAGTCGACAATTTTGGTACCAACCCGTTAGATACAATACTCTGAATTTGCAATTGTCGCTTGAAATGTTTATGTAAAATGAAACTGTTGAAAGATAAGTCGTTTAGAACAACTTTAGATCTCCAGGTTTAAAATAAATATTACGAGAAAATTTAAATATCATTTATTAAATTTCGTTTAGACGAAAGATCTTTCGCTGATAATCAGTTGATAACTTAAAAATTGTCATTTTAAATTGCATCTTTAATTATATGATTATTATATCTTACATTATATGATTATTATTAATCATATAATGTAAATTTATGAGAAATGATTTTACTGATCGGAATAACAAAATGTTAGAAATAGAATTTAGAAAAATATGATTATTATTATATATCAGAATGTAATTTATTGCTTATGCGTCTATTATGAAATTACTCCGAGCAATGTAAGTATAGATTTAAAAGTTTTTAAGTACGTTTATTTGTGTGATACATTTAGGGCCGGATCTATCGCCCACAAAATCCCACAGCGCTGGGGCTTCAAACAAAAATAAAGCGAAGAATTATGTAGAAATAATGCACAGCCGTTATTCAGAGGTTTCTGTTTTCCGAAGGTTTCGTTATTCGAATATTGCAAAAGTAACAATTGCAGTTTCTACTTCTTTTTTCAGTTGCATGCAGTATTTGAATTAGCGAATAATTTGAAACGGGTAAATAGGTAAGGGGCTGTTCAAATATTATGTAAGCAAATTTTTGGCCATTTTATAATCCTCCCTCCCTCCTCCTTGTAAGAAAAAATAAGCAAATGCCTGACTCACCCACTTCATGCTACGCACGATTTTAATTATATATATTTATAAAAATATATATAGTGTACATATATTATTAAACTACATATATTATACATATTAAACTATAAAGGATAATAATATATTTATATATAATAATATAATATTTTATTATAAAGCATTTTGTGACATTTTTATTACGTATTAATATTTCTTATGTCGTAAGCAAATAGTGAATAAATAATAAGTGTTAATAAAATGCATTTATTAAAAATAATACATTCGTTATAATTTAAAAATATCAGAGGGCCCACGGGAAGTCTAGAAGGTGCCCCCCACGAGCAAAAAAAGCTTGACAGCCAGCCACTGATTTAAATAATTAAATATTTAACTGTGATTACGTGTATTTTATGTCTTTTACACGTAGTGCGCCTGTCGTGCATCCCAGTATTGTAGTTCTGTCAGGGCGGCTGCCACTTTCTGACTATGTGTTAATTTTATAATTTTTTGCGTCTTACGTAAGCATGGTTCAGACCCTCCTCATTGTCAGCAAAAATAGGTAAATGTCAAACTCCCTCCCCCAAGGATGCTTACGTAATACTTGAACGGCCCCTAATAAGCGAATAAGTAAATTAGCTTTAATTTCTTTCTTTAATTTTTTTTAATCTGTGGGGGAATCCAGTGGCTTGGTTGTTTAAAGCGTTAGCCTGGCAACTTACTCGAATGGCAGTTCGAATCCCCGCGTGCTGTTTGTTTCTTTGGAAACGTATTGTGTTTCGGAGGTCATGTAAAGACAGCGGTCCCATCTAAGACAGCCCAAATGTAGCTTTGGGACATAAAACTAACAAACTAAACCAAATTTAAACCTTTTATGTCACCGAGAGTCTACTTAGTAGTAATGGTTCGATATCGGTTAAAAGGATAATTTTCCAGAAAAATCAATTTGCTTTAGTCAATAGAACAGGGTATATTTTAAGATAGCAAATCATAGGCAATTGACCCATTTTGCGATTTATTAGTATCATAAATATCCGTAAATATAACAAAAAGGCCCGCAGTCTTCTGTCCTAGGGCGCCGTTAGCGGGGGACAGGCGGACCCGTCCCCCCAATGTTGGTATTAGGGTTCCATGAGCTCCTCCCAATTTCAAAGGAAAATTTTATGATAGGTAACATCATTCAAAGTTTAAAATATTTTCTTTTTCTTCTTTTTTTTAATCTAAGGAGTGCGGTTATATTTTTCGGCGTAGTGTATTTAGTGCGAAATAAAAAAAATGCACTTTGTCATTCATTTGATGTAACTATAGCATTTGTTGTATTGTATTATATAGTTCTCTTTTCTTCATGGCAGCGTTTTCATTGACATGTTATTATTTTCAACTGTCAAACGGAATGTTTTTAATAACGTTACAACTATAGTTTAACTCTAATTCCGTTTTAGTTTTAGTTTTTTAGTTTTATTCTATTTTAATTTTAACTCTATTTTAATTTTAACTCTATTTTAATTTTAACTCTATTTTAATTTTAACTCTATTTTAATTCTATAATAATTTTTCAACTCTATTTTAATTTCGCAAGCTGAAGGAACTTTTTGGCCCATTAAGCTCATTATCAACGACATAGATTAAAAGAACTGTCTACACCAGGGTTGTCCAACATACGACCCGCGGGCCACAATCCGACCCTCTGACAGCTATCTAGAAAAAAAATCCAAAACAAAAATTTTACATCTTTTAAAATAAGGAAAAATCGCGGTGACCATATGGGTGTGACCCCCTTCCATGTCCTAAGTAAATAAATGAATAACCAGAAGAAACTTTGAAGGGAGGCTGGCGTTCATCCCCCACCTTTTTTTTGTTTTGTTTCGTTTTGTTTTTCGAAACAGCTGACTCTCGAGATCAGTGAAAAACTTCTAAAAGTGGCCCGCTATCCATAAATGTTGAACAACCAAGGATAAGATTTCAAGTATAGGACTTCTGATCTAATAATCTCGTAATCTAGGGTTGATTGTTGCTCATTGTTAAAAGCATGCTAAAATATCCCCAAATTTTGGAAATGGCCAATATGGGTTCCCAATTTTCATCTTTTTATCCTGATTGCTCCTGGCAAAATTCCGCATGAAGGTTTGAATTTTCCATGAACGTTTTCATTACCCTGTATATAAAGAACAAGGAAAATACGCAAATGGTGTCGATTCTGTAGGCAAATCATGGATTGGTCCAGGAATTCCTCTAAAACTGAATTCTCGAATTTTTTCATTATTGGTATCATTACTCCATGAATAATTGTAACACTCATTTTCTGGCTCATTTTACTCATCGCTTTCCTTAAAATCAACGACTAAATCTCCGGGTAAAAAGGAATAACCTAATTCGTCATTGAAAAAAATCACTTTCAAGACCATAGCTTTCAAAATCACTTTGATCATTATCAAAAAATGTATAGCATATGGCGTCATGTAAACCGCGTTGACGAGAAGCCATTTCAAATACAATGAAACAAAAGAGGCCACGAAAACAAATAAACAAGCAAACAATAAAATTAATTTGCAAACGAAAGAAAACAAGATTGAACGAATGCAAAACAAATTCCCAAATAAAGTTTGGCGAGATTTTAGTTGAGTAGAGCTACCTAGATTTCAATTGCAACCATTTGTCAGCTTAGATCATCGAAGCGCATACCCATAAAATCAACCGCAGATAGTTAACGCCTCGGGAGGTGCGGGAGTTGAAGACGAGGGTCAAGCCCCTCCACTTGCCACACCCCGAGCCGTTTCAGGAAGCAAGTAGCTCGGGCGGTTTCGGCCGTTTCAGAAAGCAGAGAGTTAAACAATGGAATAAAAAAAAATTCATTGGTGATATATCTTTTACTTTCATTAATTGTGAATAGAAAAGATTTGTGAAAAGTCGTGCTGGAATGCCAGGATAGATCCATAGAAAATAAAGGGGGGATGCATGGGAGTGAATGGAAAAGGGAGAAGAAAGAAAGAGAGAAAAACTTTAGATCGAGGCAAGAGATTAATTTGGCGCAGTATAGCCCAGATGCTCTTGCGCCATAAAAAATCCAAACAAACAAACAAGAGATTAACCAAAGTCCAGGGTAGTTTGGAAAACTTTCCAATGTGAGTTTCCATTCACTATTAGGTGCTCTTACCGTTTATATCAAAAATTTTCACTCGAGAATAATACGTGATAATTTATTAAAATTAATTTCTAAACGACTATTTTTACGTATTCTGAGAAAACTTATCTAATCTATTTGTTTCTTCCTCCCATTGTTTTGTTTAATTAAAGGAAAAAACTAATATATTTTACCGAATACCTTAAAAAAAAACTCGTTTCACGTCATCATGAAACGAGAAACTTATAGAACGAAACAGAAAATATGTAGCTACTTAATTTTAGAATATCTTTAGAAAACTGGGAAAAGTGAAAATATGCGATGAAAGTTATTTTCTTTCTCTTTATTTATCCGGTCTGTATTTAGTTTTGTGTAGTTTTGGGAACTACTTGGGAACTCGATTAAACTATTGCCAATTAGTTCCTTGAAACTCTCTTGTAATTCAAACGAAAGGTGTGGCACAGCGTATTATGGAATAGAATGTAAATAGTGTTTTGTTGTAGCGAAGACTTGGGTTTTAAGAGTTTTACTGAGAGTATTATTCTTATTTGCTGCTGTAGGATTGAGCGGCAGCTTATGTCGGACAGTTGAGAACTTCAAGAAAAGCTGCTTTTTCCAAAGTTGAAAATTTTGAGAATTTTATTTTATTGAGG
>QLNU02001680.1:3777-18358 GCA_006491805.2 Dysdera silvatica | reverse complement strand
GTTTTGTGATTAGTAGGCTAGTTGGATGACAGGAGCATGTTTAAAACAGATGAAATCATGATCATTTATGGCGCAAGGACAAAAGGAAGAAGGTTAGAGCAGATTAGAAATTTAGATCTAAACTGAGTCCTCGTGTTATTCGTCTATATAAGTTTTACAGAATATTTAATTAGATAAACAATTTTCATGTAATATATAAGCTGAACGCTGTTCACTTGAAGGATAAAACAATACTTGTATTCAGTGTGGTGTCTTACGAAATATATAGAAGCATCTGATATGAAATATAGACATTGCATTGATAAATATAAAGTAAGTTAACATCGAATATAATATGAAAAAATTGACTGAAAACACTAGATTCATTTGATTGACCAGTTTAGGCGTAGAAATGATAAATTAAAAGTTATGAAACATGCTTATAATGAGTAGGTTAGTTTGACAAGAACATGTTTACAGCTCAGATGCAATCATGATCCATTATGGCCCAAGGACAAAAGAAAAAAGGGTCAGAACAGCCTAGAAAAATTATAAGTTATTTAATGCGATTTTTGATAAGTAGGCTATTATGACATGAACATACTCAAAACACGCCTGGATCATGATCATATAAAAGGTTAGCCTGTTAATTTTCATTTACCTTTTTATGTCGCAAGAGCAGTATCGGTGAAGCAACAGCAACAAGAGAAATAGTAGACTACGTACATCCAATTTAGTAATCCTAAGTTCTTTCTCTGTAGCTGCGTTTGTCCATCAGCGACCTGAGCACAACCACATCATCACGATCAGTAAAAAGTTTGTCTTTATGGTGCAAGGACAGTATTGGAATTGCAACAGCGACAAAAGAAATAGTAAATCATGCATATCCAAATGAATAATGTCAATCTCTTTCTCTGTAATTGCGGATGTCAGTCAGTGACTTGAGAATTACCCTCTCACCACGCTCAGTTAGCAAGAAAATTTTTCCCTGCTGTGTCCAGCATTGTATGCCTTTAGCACGAATTTCGTTGTAGGCCTGTTTTCTAATGTGGGTAAGGCTTTCGGCTATGACCAGGCCAGTACCTTTCAGAAGTCTTTTGTTCTTGAAGACATAGTCTCTTTGAGCCATTCTTATAAATTTTATGATCATAGGTCTCGGCGATTGTCCGTGAGTGGTATTGCGCCTTACGCTTCCTAGACGATGTGCGTTTGCCAAATCCGTTGATAACAGGGTAGTTTTTATCTTTTCATTTAGAGTATCCACTGCAACGGTAATTGGGTTTTCGTTCTCAGTTTCCGGTAAACCATATATTATGAGACAGGGCTGACAAATGTACTGCTGGTGTTCTTCTAGGGCGCATTCAAGATCAGCAGTAGTTCTTTCTAGATGTTGAATCTTGCTCTCCAAGACGACAAATCGCGATACCCATTCATTATTTATTTCAGTGATTTTAATATCAAGATCTTTCCGTATTTCATTTTTAACAGAGGCCAATTTGGCAACGCGATCGGAATCTCCGTCAGTCCCAGAACACAAATTCAAATCTATTTTTTCATTAATGGAGCCTTTCAACTTCTCTAAGTCCTGGGACCACAGTATACGAAATTTCGATAGCTCATCAGAGACATTACGCACCTGTTGGTCTAGCTCCCTGTTCGATAGGTGACCAGGTGAAGAACTGGTGGATGTTTGATGTTTTTTCCTGGTATTCATATTCACAGCAACAGCAAGGCGAAGAAGTCAGTGTCTCGCACTCCCACGATTATTCGTTATAGCACAGGTTTAAATATAAATCAAGTAAAATCAAAAGAAAAACATTATTCAGTACCTTTAGAGCAGGAAATCAGAGAGCCAAGAAATTCGCCGCACCGGTTGGCTTTGGCTACCCATGCCAATCTGTTTGAGGAGGGAAAATCATAATTAGGATAGCAAAAAAATGTAAGTTAACACCTACCAAAACGGAAACCTGTACCGTATTGCAAAAGAGCACCCAAAACCCCTGGACTGAAAGTACGTTCTTTACAATCCATACCCTTTATCAGTTTATGGAAACTCAAGATAAAGGAGGTTTTATTTAAGTGTATCCATCACTCGCAATGATTTCATGTGTTTTTCAAGTGCTTTTCAAAATGTGGATCTTTGAAAATTCAGTAAATAATGGGATAAAATTCGACTAAAGTGACCAGCACTGGGATAGAACTGCAAAGGTTACTGTGTGCAATTACTGTATAAGTTGGTAATGCATAGAATTGAACATTGACAAATGGATTATTCACAGTCACTAACAGATTTCATTATATTTCATGAAGTATAAAATTTTTGTCTGAGAGAAGGAGAACAGATACGGAATTCTAAATAACTATAGGTGGGTCACAGGTTTTTTCCCCTTTTGAAACATGGTTGCGAATGTGAAAATTTGGCTAATCTAGAAACCAACGGAGAAAGAAGAGTGACATTGTAAAAGACAGCTACCCCCCCACAACAACTCTTATCCCACCATCATACCTTCTCTGCCCCCCAATTTTCACAGACCATCCTGGGCCCCCTATACTATCACCCGACACCATCCACCGAAGGCTATCCAGGTTCCACCCACCCGGACACAAATAGAAATACAAGAACCCACTCTACGTTAGCTAACTTACCACTTTGCTGCTTGACTCCTCGACTACACCAATCAGAAACTCACATTCCCCTAACACAAGTTAACAACAAAACTCTATTCTGCCCTTCCATAGGCAGTCAAAACACACCTACACCCCCTCCCATATTAGTTATTATTCCACCAAACTAAACTTACTCCATTACATTGCTACAACCATTCATGAACTAATCACAGTAAAAATTCCTAAATCCTACATTGCCAAACAAATAACTGTCTACTCCTGAACAGCAACTTTACTTTAGCCATATGTAAAATTGTTACGATATGGAGATTAAGCTTAATTAATCCTTTCTTGTTTATCTTCATCAATGTTGTTTACAATCACGAGGCCAAGAGGAAAAACTAGAGGTGATCCACTGTACCCAAGGTTGGATACTTCTCAGCCGCAAGACGATGTGTTCGTGTGCGTTGGTCCCCACCTTGTAAAGGTGTGTCAACAAGATTATATACTTCCAAAGGACATCTCTTTCATAATGTCGGTTCTATGAGATACCCGTCATGAGAACCATCCTGCATCTGCCAAAAGATCACGTGTGTAAAGTTCAGTAGGTCGGAGACGAGTCCAACAAGCGGACATTCGATGTTTCATGTAGCCAGCTTCCACCCGAGTAGCAGGGATGTCGGGAAAAGACAGCACGCTCTCTTGAAAAGTAAACGGAATGAACGGACATGCAGGTTGTGTTGTCCAGGAAAAGACAATGTGTGTTTGATACAAGCGGTGGAGACATAAGTGACAGTGACCCGAAAAAAGTGAACTACCGAGGGATACCAATCTGATCAACGTGGGTGGTGCAATGATGATAAGTATCCTATTTGTATTCAATTTCCGTTACCTGGAATCCGCGTGTTAAAGACAGCAAGGCTAGAACTAATTTATCCATACAATCGAAATCACATTCCATTTGGGACAGCACCTAGATGTTTCACTTTTCTGTAATATAAAATTGCCCTTAGCATAATTCTTTTCATGGAATGTTCCTTATTTAATTTTATTTAAGGTATTATTACCCTCCGCAGGGATAACACAATTGCCAAATATGGTCAACACAAGAAAGCCTCCGGGGCGAGAATTTTGTGAGTTTTCGTGGGGGAAATTTATTATACTATAATTTTTGCCACCCACGTTTTAATTACAGCTCAAACTAGGCATGTGAATTTTTTTTTTAATTACAAGCTCTGGTTTTGAGCTGTAATCAGATGGCAAAAAAAAAAAATTATAGTATAATTATTTATTTTTATTTATTTAACAGGTGCACCAAAAGATAATATAAGTTTAACTCCTTAAGAGACCCTTTTTCTAGCCACTCCCTGAGTAAATTTGGTGGATCCCAATGTCTACATGTTTATACCATTGATGCTATATCTATTGATAATAAATTAATGATCAGGAAACCTAATAATCACTTGTCGAGTTTTATTGTATGTTGGACTTATTGTCAGTTTCGTGAAATGTAAAAATGGCCGGGCATTAAATTGTATTTAGAACCTGGCGAAGTAGGAAACATGGTCCCTAGAAAGGGCTATCAAAGTACTAAAATATATTAAGTAATCTTTTTAAGAGTTACTATTGAAAAGTTGAGTGGTGGCGACAGCCATTAAAGAAGTCACCTTCGTAAAAAAATTAAGAAAGCAACTTTTAAATTTTAAAGCTTACAGAAGACTAAGAATTTATGTAAATTCCAGCAAAACTATGCAACATGGCATACATGAAATCACACATTTTGAAGACAAAACTTGCTGAAAGTAGTTTACTTCCTCAGAAAATTAATTTGTGTTGCTACTAACAGTATGTTGATAAAATTTGTATTAAATGCTTTATCTTACCACAATGAGAAAACTTCTGACAGATAGGGCAAAGTGTAAGAGACATGACAATATATAAAAAATGTGATAGGCATGACACTTTTTAATCTTAATTTTTTCAATTCCTAATCAATATTTTTTTTTTACCAATTTGGGGTTAGATAACTTATTTTAAACTACATAAAGTATTGTATACCTTGTGTTATTATTTTTTATTTAAAATGAAAAAACCCATCTTCTTTGTGACAGATATGACAAGCAGATTAAGACTAAATAAAACTTCTATATTAAAAGAACAAATCTACTTAAAACTAAATGATTTAGAGTGACATGCCATGTATGTGTTAAAACGAACTTTTTAGTAGCATGTAATGTGACTGGAAGTAAACATCTGCAGAAAAATAACTGAGAAAAACGTTAAATTTCATCATTTTTATGAAATTTGAATATCTGTTATTTAATAAAAAAATAAAAAAAACATTAGGCAGTATTCACATTTCAAAATCAAGTGTGGGTTGACCTTTTCGGGAAATTGGCCGGGTGGCAAATTATTCTGTGTGCGGTGTGGGGAGATTTGAGTAAAAAAAAAATTAAGAGGAAGCTTCTTTCATTTTCTGTTGAAAACCCTCCACATAACACTTAATAATGACAGTTTTACTAACCCTTCTGAAAAATTTTCTAGTATTTTTTTTTAAGTGTACATACGTATCAAAATTTACTGGTAACATATGGTTTCTGAATTTTCTCAACTGAAGATGGATTTATAGATGTACAAAATATTGTTCTATATATTTATTAATAACACACTCTGGCAGTTTAAAGTATATAATTATAAGCAGGGTTTTCCCCATGAATTTGAAAAAGGAGGGTGTGATACTCTGAGGGTGAAGTGGGTGTTACTGAATGAAAAAAAAAATTAACTTAGATTTGTGAAGTAAACTAGTAATACGTAACTAATTTTCTTCATGACTATGAAAAAGAAAATAATCGAGTGCATTAAACATATTTCTCAGTACTAGAAAAACAGAAGTAGCAACATGACATAAGCTGTAGCTCTTTTTTTTTTCCCCCCTACACAGAAAAATTAAAAGGTAAAAAAACTTCGCAGAACTATTTTATCAGGAAGGAAACTTACATTAGGAGAGAATTACCTTTGATTACGTGGGAACTGCCTCCGATTGTTGACTTAATGAAAAGTAAAACTTCAACATTCATTGGAATATGGGAGACGGTAAAGGGCCCACGATTTGTATAGGTGGCACTGCACATATCGAATTGTTTTAATACTTTGGTACATATGTCAAAAGTTGTTTAAGTTACTCTTTGATTTGACATATAACACATTCATCATTAAAATGAGCTTAGTAACTGATAACCACCTTGTATATCTTGCTTTTTGCAACATTAAAAGCCGCATACGTACAACTCCGGGTCAAATAACGGTAATGCTTTTATATTATAGATACTGCCAGATGTTCTACAATTGTTGGGCTAGTTCTCTCAAGCTTGATGGTGACCATAAATGCTTTTGCAACGTATTCTACACATGCTAGGTATGCAAGAAGTTTGGACACTTTGCGCTCACAGTAAGATGTGTCACCTACGGAAAAGATGACGAGAAGGTCACTGTGTAAAGTATGATCATGCTGGTAAATGGCTCTTGGAAGGCCTGACAGCATAAGAAGTGCAACTATCTGTATGCCGTCAACGTAGGGACACGCTGCTGAAGTGCCTTGTGGCAAAACCATGAGAGTTTGTCTAGCATGGGCATAGAGTTATATGGACCAGAGCACCCCACCCCAATAATTTAAAATAGCTTGATTTTACATCTACTGTAATGTGTAAATGTACATAATATGTGCTCCTCACCCCAAATAATTTTTAAAACTTTACATTGCTGATCATAGGCGATAATTCCTCCAGATGTTATTTCCAGGAGTGACAGTATGCGTTGTTCAATCATAACTCTTCAATGCATAGAAAAATGGTGATCATACGAACCAACTGGGCAACTGGATTCTTCGCTAAACGTTAGTGATGCCCATGAAATACCCAGGTGCGTCTTAAGCTGGGATGTACGGCACCCGGGCGGCAGCTAAGATTTGGTTACATAACTGATTTTTTCAAATTCGAAAATCTAGCAAGACTTGACACATTTCGGAAATTTTTGGAAATTAAAAAAAAAATTAGACATTAAAAATTTAGCGGTTTTTAGCACACTTTTATCAACCTTTGCATTTTAGTATTGGTAACACATGAATATGTTTGTTATACATCATAAATCATGCCATATCATAACGGTGGCAAAAGACGCCAATACGCAAATGCTATGCGTCTCTCGCCAAATTAGTCCAAGGTGTCAGCCCTCACGGAAAGTAGGCAGGGTCTTACCAGATATATTGGAATTTGCTCCTCCTCCTGGTTTTCTGGTAGGCGGAGTTACATTAGGGGAAGGATAAGTTAGCGAGGAAAATGGCTTTTTTTTTAACTAACTATTTTTGAGTACATAATTGTTTACGCAGTGTATGGCTATATCATTTATTTATTATCAAAGTCTGAGATCTCAAAACAAAAGAGATATCATAATGCATATTTTACGGGGTTTCAGTAATTTTAAGACTTATTATTAATCCTTTATCGAAATCCCCCCAACAACTGTTGATATCTGATTTCTCTAAATACAAAGGTGATTTAGAAAATAAATCTAAAAAATCTGCAAAAGCATGTAAAAAATACACAGTTCTGTATTGTAACAGACTTTGAAGCATGCCTTTCGCTGTAGCTTTTATATTGCTGGTATGTCTGTTTTCTGCAGTTATGTTTGTAAGATGCTGTACAATTTCTGGGTAATTTCTCAACAGAGCCAAAAATGAACTATATAGTGAATTCGCCCAACGAGTGTCACATATTGCCTTAAAGGTTAATATATTAATTTCGAGTACCCCAGCAGATCTATTTAGCTCTCTAGAAAGCTCTGGGCTTCCCCTGTAAAATCCATTTATAGTTCGCAGTAGCTACATTAATTTTAAAGCAGTAGAATGGTTCTTTATACTGTCTTTCAAACACAAATCAAGCAGATGGTTATAGCAGTGAATGTTAAAAGGAGATTTCATTAAGTTTACTAAACCATTGTGTTTGCCAATGTTTACAGAAGCACCATCCACTGTCATACAGACCACTTTTCTTCCCAGTTCTTAATGCCAGCACCATTCAAACACTTTGTGATTAAATCAGCTAAACCTGCAGAATCAGCATTTTCTACAGTGCATAATCCAATAAATGCCATTTTACATGAACTACTGTTTTTTGGGAGGTATTTTATCAATACAGCTTCATATTCTAAACTTTTATTTGTGGTACTCCCGTCAGTTAATATTGATAAAAGTTGGCACTATTTACATCATTTACAACTTCTTCTAAAAGCGATAAAGACACATATTTCAATAGCAGGGTAAAAGATATATTATTCTGGTAAGTATCACCCAGATAAGCACCATTTAACTTCTGTAACTGACATTCAGATGAAAAGTCATTACCTGGCCTGTCTTTTAGAGCAAAGTAAAATACTGTTCTCATTAACCGAGTCATCTTTTCTTGAACATTTTTGTCCAATGTTGTCAGTTTTTTATAGATCATGGCCTCTTCTTTAGCAGGTTTCAGTCCTTCACCAGCCTGCTCTAAACACCTGGCATGAGCTTTGCTCGAAAAGTGGCTATCGACACTTTCCTTTTTGCGTTGAGGAGGTTGAAAATTCGAACCTTTAACAAAGTTTGTGCAATATTTAGTGCCTAGTTGTGGACCGTATTCTGTGCAAACATTGCACCACATTCCCCAAGGATCATTTTCATCCAAAGTAGATTCTTTGATCTATCTTTAGTTGCTTTATCATTTTTCACAAACTTCCAGTCTTCACGGAGATGTCTCTTCCACTGCTTTTGTCGAGTTGAAGTCTTCTCTGTTAGAATTTCAGGAATTGGTCTGCTCAGGCTATTTGCTTCTGCATCAGCCTGATGCGAAGGATCATCAATGCTTTCTTCATTTATACAGATTGTGGTAGTTGATTCTACTGTAGAGGTTACAGACCTACATAAAAAATTTAAAAGATGTAAATCAAACTGTTGGAACATATACATAAGATTGCACCCTTAATCAGAAATTAATTAAGAGTAAATAATGTATAATATTCATATATTTACAAAGGCATTTCCGGAAACAATCGCTGTTGTTGATTATGAAAGTAAGTTTGGAAATGTTGGGGGAACTAATGGCAACTCCGGAAGTAATTGTGGTGCGGTAAGTGTCGCATTGCTGAATGCTGATTGGTCAGAGATGAAGCTGCTGGATGTTTCATCTACAGGGTGTTCTAAAAAGGAAAACGCATCAAATCACACAAAATCTTTGATATGGCCCAAACACTATGATGTTGAAGTCGGTACTTGCTGATTCGTTAAGAAAAATTCTTGTGGTTTACTAAGTAAAAGAGTTAATCACCATTTAACGTTAATTTAGTTCGTAAATAGTTCACGCCACTGTTGTCAGTGATCTAAGTAGTGGAAGGAAAGAAACCAAAAACCTGGAACGAAATATTACGTTCATGAGAATTACGCATATTGGGAGAACTCAAACAGAAGTTAGTCATTTTTCACAAACTTTCAGGCTTCACGGAGATGTCTCTTCCACTGCTTTTGTCGTGTTGCAGTCTTCTCTGTTAGAATTTCAAGAATTGGTCTGCTCAGGTTATTTGCTTCTGCATCAGCCTGATGCAAAGGATCATCAATACTTCCTTCATTTATATAGATTGTGGTAGTTGATTCTACTGTAGAGGTTACAGACCTACATAAAAAATCTAAAAGATGTAAATCAAACAGTTGGAACATATACATAAGATTAGGTTAAATTTTAATTCTGACAAATTTTTATATTGGGTTTGAATCTCATTAACTGAAAATACTCTTTAATCAGCTTCTTTTACCCTGATTTTTCTTTAACAGTATGAAGTAACTACACAGCATACATTTGGTTTGGATGGGAGCACCCAATTATGAAGACAGTTATCTAAAAATAAAGGGCTTTATTTGAGATATTTCTTGGACCAATGAATAAATAAATGACATAAAACGGTCTTTCAAATGTGGAAAACAAAAACAATTGACCTTTCTAAACAGGACTTTAAAAAAAAAAAAAAAATCCCCAAGAAACTAACGTTAATAAACACTAGCTTTTTCCGAACTATTCCACAAAAAATAGTGAAACGGGCATAAACAGCCAGATTTGGCTACAAAAGAGCTAAATTGGCAATAATTACAAAAACAATGATTTGCGTAAAATTCGTTCCTCTTTGAGTTTACAAATTTCAAGTTGAAATTCATGAATTTTTCACAAATTCCAAGAACTTTCACTAGTGTAAACAGAAAGTTCATAAGGTGGGGGGGAGAGGCCCATAGCTAGAAGGGGATGGGCAATGCTCAACCTAGAATAATTTTTGCCTGTCCTAGACTAGCGACTAATGTGAACACAGTCTACTATTTTAACTGAGAAGTTCCTGATGGGAAAAGAAAAGTCTCGAGGGAGATTTCTCTACTTTGACGGCCATTAATAGACCTCAAAAGCTCTCCGTGACACGCCAAAGAATAGCATATTTAGTTTTTCTTAGCGTGTGAAAGGAAATGCACAGAAAGCATGGACATAGAAATGGAATTTAAGAAGTTCAACATCAGTAAAGAGAAAAGGTTAACTCTAAAATGGATTAAGAAGACGCAACTCGTTTACATTTTTTCCATTAAACTGCAATAACCCTTATCAACATGAGGTTTTAAAAACCTAATGAGAAAGGGATAAACTTCCCAGGGATAAGGAATGGGATAAATGTGGGAAACTGGGAATAAAAATCAACAAATGTTGCCCATTTCCTTTGTAATAGTTATTAAATTTAAATAAAGCCCTGTGTTTTAATGCCTTTGCTTATCGTAATTGCTTTCCGTGGAGCAGATTTCAACAACTTTTTCTTGTTGTCCCTGTAACTGCTGTAATAGAAGGACAGGCGGGTGTTTTGTACCTAGAGCCGTTTTTTTTGGTGGGAGGGGGGGCGAGCTGAGTGGCTGCCCAGGGCCGCTATAAATTTTAAATGTGTTTCCCTCTTGAAACCTCGCTTAGAAGAAAAAGAGCTAAACAGCTTCACTATGAGTCCAATGACGAATCAATTCATACACCAGAACAAAATTTCCGTGTAAATTTTTTCAATGTTCTCTTTGACCAGGCTATAATGTCAACTGAAGAACACTTTTGACAAATGCAAAATTTCAGTCTGACTTTTGGATTTATTTTCAACATTTCGGCACTAAAAACGAAGAACTGTGATTTGTTGGACCACTGAAAATCCTTAGCAACTTCATTAGACGATACAAATGAATTGGACTTATTCACAGAAATAACAGTTCTTTGTCGATTCCTGAGACAATAACTTCGCCATTGAAATTGCTTAGATACTTCTACGAAAGCGGACTCCAGGGTGCTTTACCAAAGCTTGTGATTGCCCTTAGAATTCTTCTAACGATCCCTATTACCGCTGCCACAGTAGAACTGTGGAAAGCCAACGATGCAAGAAACCGTAGTCGTAGACATTTCTATTGCGCCATCATCAGTGCTCAAAGAAACTGTTACAGTTATAGTGGAGTTTGTGTTAAGTTTTGGTTCTGGTTAGGTCATGAGCACGCTAAGATGCCACGAGGTGTGGCTCTCTTGTTTTTTCTGTATTTTAGAATTCGATTAGTAGTTTATATGAATGTGGGTGATAGAAAAATTGTAAATAAAGGTATGTTTACCCGTGTTAAATTTGGTGAGCTGTGCTAGTGCTTGAACTACCATCATCAATTTTACGAAAGCGGAGTTGAAGTAGGTGATTTGTAATTTCATATCCCGAACCCGACGAAAAAGATAAGTGCACTTTGATAATTTCAAGCGTATTTTTTGATATCTTTTAACATTTGGCATCCCTGCCGGGATAACGACAGCATAATTTGCTGATATTATGGATCTCCTGAAACATACTAGAACTCCGCTTAGAGGTGGTTTTTCTAAAGCAGCTACTAAGCTTGAAGAACTAATCAAGTCACCCGAACCTAATTCGGAAGAATTAGCTGTTTCAGTTTCACAGTTGAGTGAAAAGTTCAACAGATTAGGAAGTATAGACGAGAAAATTATTGAATGTTTACAAACGGATGAAACTTTGAAGGCTACTGAAGATGATTTCTGTGCTGAAATCGAGTCAGTTGAGACATATAGAGATAGATTTATTAATCTAAAAACGAAAGCTGAGAGATTGTTACAGCGAATTGATTGTAAACATACGCGTGCTGAAAACAGCGATAACGCTATTTCTAAGCGGAAGTTTAAGTTGCCAAAAATTGAATTGAAGAAATTTAACTGGGAAATAACTGAATGGCTTGGTTTTTGGGGCCAATTTAAGAAAATTCACGATGACTCCGAAATCGATCTTGAAGATAAATTTCAATATTTAATACAATCTACTGAAGTTGGGTCTCGGGCAAGGGATTTGGTAGAAAGTTTCCCACCCACGTCAGCTAATTATCCCAAGGCCATAGAATACTTAAAATCACGATTTGGAAAAGACGAAATGCTTGTCGAGGTATATGTTAGAGAATTGCTAAGTCTTGTACTCAGTAATAATATGAATACATATAACAGATCATCTTTATCTCAGTTGTATGATAAAATTGAAACACATTTAAGGGCACTCGAGACATTGGGTGTGGCCATGGATAAGTATGCTGCCATGTTGTATCCTCTTGTAGAAGCATGCCTTCCGGAGGAAGTTATCAGAACATGAGAACGGTCTCGTGGTTCTCTTAGTGCAAGCGAGGATGATGGGACATGTAACAAGCTTCAGCTACTAATGAAATTTTTAAGAAGTGAAGTTGAGGGCGAAGAAAGAATTTCATTGGCTAAGAGTGGTTTCGGTATAGGTAATAGTGATAACAAACAAAAGGCTATTTCTAAGACACATCAAATACCAAAATCGAGCATTCCTACCGCAGCCGGCCTGCTCTCAGAAAGTAGAATTCATAAAGGCGAATCTCTGCTTAAAAAATTGTATATTTTGTTCACAAACACATGAATCGCAGAATTGCAGATTAGTTCAAAAATGGTCACTTGACGATAAAAGGAAAGTAATCTCCCAGAAAGGATGTTGTTATACATGTTTGAAAAATGGTCACGTTTCTCGAAAATGTTGGAGCAAATTAATTTGCCCGAAATGTCATAGACGACATTATTCTATCATGTGTCCAGAAGTGAGGTCAGAACACACAAACAAGATCCATGACAAAGCAAAAAATAGTTCTGATGAGAATAGTACCGATTTGGCGAATCGTACTTGTACAGAAGAAGTATTGCTGCAAACTTTGATCATACGCTTAAAAGGGAAGGAAGAAAATTTGACAGTTCGGGCCATTGTAGATACGGGATCTCAGAGATCCTACATTAGCAAAAATACAGCAATGTTAATGAAATGTGAATCACTGGGTCAAGAAAAGATGACCCATAGCCTTTTTGGTGGTAAAGAGTCGTGTGAAACTCACCAGAAGTACAAAATGTTTTTAAGTAACATAGAGAATGATTACCACTGTAATTTTGATGTGTTTGAGCAGCAGGTGATTTGCTCAAATATACCTCGAACCGAAAATGGTCCATGGACTAGAGAATTGAAAAACTTGGGAATAGAAGTTCACGATATTAACTATAAGGGGAATATATCGGACGACATTCAAGTTCTTATAGGCTCAGACGTAGCGGGTAAGCTGTTTACTGGTAGGATATTGGAACTCAAATGTGGGCTGGTAGCCATGGAAACAAGAATGGGATGGACTTTAATGGGAAAAACAAATAAAAGAAGTTGTAGCGATTCGTCGATGTTAGTCCTCTCCTTACATGTTGCTGAGGCGCAAATCGCTGATTTGTGGAATTTGAATTGTCTTGGAATCTTGGATCCAGCAGAAAAAGGAATCGTGAAGAACTTCAAGAGGATGCGAAAAACTATTTTTTGAAAACGCTGAGAAGACAGCATGATGGAAGATACGAAGTATCATTGCCATGGGTAGAAGGTCATCGTGAACTCCCTAATAACCGATTATTGGCCGAGAAAAGGTTAAAATCTACTGTAAAATCCCTTATAGCTAAAGATAAATTAAAAGCGTACGAAAACATCCTAAAGGAATGGTCAAGAGAGGGCATTATTGAAGAAGTGAAAATTGTATGTAATGGCGAAGTCAATGTTCACTATCTTCCTCATAGAGCAGTTTTCAAGGAAAATGCAACGACAAAAATTAGACCTGTTTTTGATGGGTCGGCAAAGACACAAAACTTCCCTTCATTGAATGACTGTTTGGAAAAGGGTCCGAATCTCGTTGAACTTATACCGTCTATTCTTAATAGATTTCGTCTTGGTAAATTCGGGGTGATTGCAGACATCCGAAAAGCTTTCCTGCAAATTTCGTTACAAGAAAATGATAGAAATTACTTACGATTTGTATGGTGGGAGGAGGGAAATCCCGAACATCTCAAGATTTATAGGCACTGTCGAGTTGTGTTTGGCGTGTCTGCCGGTCCTTTCTTGTTAGGAGCCACATTGGCTTATCATTTGGATAACTTACCTCCTCACCTGGAAGAAACTTCAGAACGATTGAAAAGATCACTATATGTTGACAATTGTGTTTCAAGTGTAGATAATGAAATTGAGCTTCAAAAATTCATAAATGAAGCAAAAGAAGTTATGTCTTTGGCAAAATTTGATCTCTGTGGATGGCAGTGGAATTCAACGTATGATTTTTCTTTAACCAGTTCAGACGTTAAATATGAAAGTCAGTTGTCAAAGAATCTAATGCATGGCTGTGACACTGCTCCTGTACTTGGACTTTCGTGGAATTTAAAGACGGATACTCTTAGCGTTGATCTAAGAGGTCTGGTTGATACGAAGGAAGAAATAATCACAAAAAGGAAAATTCTGTCGACAGCTCATCGAATATTTGATCCAATTGGTTTTACTTGTCCTGTTACGTTACTGTCAAAGATAATGCTACAGAAGTGCTGGCAGTTGAAAATTTCTTGGGATAAAGAGT
>QLNU02001668.1:0-28993 GCA_006491805.2 Dysdera silvatica | reverse complement strand
ATTCCTATCCGTAAGTATTCAGAAAAATTCAGAACTGAAAACTTAATTATCTCATCACAATTGCAAAATTTGAAATTTATGAGTAAGTACCATGGCCGCGACAACCCCAATTGAAACAAAGCAGTAGTCCACACCACCATCTGTAAGCTCTGCCAAAGTCTGTGGTACACCTTTTGCACAGTCCTTGGGATTGACGACGTGTGTGCACCCAAGTTCCTTTGCTGCAGAAAGAAAAAAATCACTGCAGTTATTTGAATTGTTTCTTACAAGGGAATTTGAAAATTACTCCTTTTGTTAGAACTCATTAATTAATGAGAAAAATTGGTTTGATTAAAAAACTTTGAAAAATGATTTTACGATTCACTATTTCTATAAGTTACGCATGTCGATAAACGCCAATAATGCCATGGTATGTGGCTGAAAATGAAGACAGCACGACGCCATGAAATACTTCTTAAACATGACAGGAATTAGAGCTACATGCACACAATAGTCTTGTTCAATTTGCAAAAGCCTAGTATTACCTAGTTCGAATTTTTTTGGGTTGATATCTACGCCAATTATCTTCGAAGCCTTGCTGTCTCTGCATCCTATGACAACGTTCATACCAACTCCTCCCAAGCCCCAGATAGCACATGTTGATCCCGGTGGAACTTCGGCACATTTCACGACAGCTCCATATCCTGTAGGAATGCAACATCCAGCAAGAGCGATTTTATTTGGCGGGGCTTTTGGGTTCACCTGAATGTGTGAAAACGTTTTAAAATTTATTTTTGTTGCAATGTGCGTGAAATGCCCAAACAAGTAGCTTTAATGGAATAGATACCTTTGTGACATTATCCTCAGAAAGCGCTGTATATTCCGAAAAAGTGCCGAGACCCATCATTTGGGACAAAGCTTGTCCTTTGCAATGAATCCTTGAAGTTCCGTCCATTTGAAAGTGAGTTTTCTGTAAATAAACGCACAAACTATTAACTTCAACAATACATTACTCAGAACAATTCACAGTAAAGGAAGGATGATATGTTTAAATTGCGGTATTGAATACTGCTAGCCATGTAATTGTATACGTCGTCATGCCTATGCTGATCCACCTAGCGATCTATGTCGTCTCTAACGATAACGCTGAAGTTCGCCGGAAAAGGTAACTTTGATATTTTTCCATATAATAGCATAAACCAGAAACAAATGTAATAAGTTTAGAGAATGTAATTGCATTTTCCTTTGCACATCTTTGATACAAACATCCTGGGGACAAAACATTTTCCTTGGTATGTTGATGGAATTTTGTGGCGAAAGGACAGCAGAGCTCATTCTGTGGCAAACAAATTGGAGAGCTTGTAAATTTTTAATTAAAAGGTTAATTGAATCTTGTACAAAAAATGCATCGCATGCACTTAAAACAAATCATCGCCTAAAATCAAATGAAAGTGAGATAACTAACACTATCTAAAAAATTAAAAATTAGTTATTTAATAGTTAAGAAGATTCTCATAAAATGGCCCCAAAGTTGTTGTTGTTGTTGATTGTGCAAAAACATGGGGAAGCTGTCCACTGCTGCCGTATTATTTTTCCCGAAGAAGGTTGTTCCATGTAGAGACAATAAAGAAGAGTATAACTCAAAAGTATGTAAAATATTTAATGGTTAGTTAAATGTGGCATATATTGGGACGTCTTCCCCTTCATCAGATATTGATGGAAGAAGCTTTTATGATTGATGCAGTGTACTGCTAAAATAATTTCTTTCTTTCGGCTTTTCCTATAGCTAGACTGCTATATTTCGGTATGTGGCTAGATTTAATGAAGTTCACTAAAAACCTACTCTGTCAATCCAAACTCTCATTTTTGTACGGATAGGATATGAATGTTTTAAGATCTTGGACCAAATTGTTCATACTATCAGGTTTCATAATTGCAGTTTTTATAACAGTAAGCACAGGATCAGCTCTATGTATTATGCAGCTCGGGATAAACACGTGTTTTGCCTCCATGAAGGACGTAAATTTTTCCTTTTCATAATAATAATCACACTTTGCCGTCCCAAATATTTGTCGCTCGGGGAGAATGCACGATTCGGCGCCTCCTTTTGAGCCTGCTCTGGGTGTCCACCCGTTCATTGCCAAAAATGTCAACATGGTCTTTAATCCAACAGAATTTTGCAACGTATTGTATGGTTTTTATTTCCTAAAGTTAGCTATGAAATCTGTGGGTTCGAGAGTGATGTATGGTTTTGAATCAAGCCGGCTTAATAACACACTAAGAAAATCAATACAAATGTCAACTGGAGTTAAAGAACCATACTAAATATATTTCAGTAATAATCCAATGGAATGGATTTCTACCATAAAAATTGCAAAGAACTTACGCAAATGTTGACTCTGTATATCATTTCCATAGACAGAGACTGCTATCAACGTATTTATCTACTTTTTGTCCATCTGTGTAAATAAAAAAGAACGTTCCTTTCATACCTACAAGCCAGGGCAGCGAACGTCTGTTGGTAGACGATATTTGGAATATTATCTTTTAGATATACATTGCGCCCTGTCTTGGATTACAGCGCAGCCTTCGGCGGCTGCCCTTCATAAATCCCCAACTCTTGCTCAATTCATTCAATTAGATATACATTACTGTGCTTCATGGCGCAAAGACAACTATTATCATGTTGTGCCAAAACCCTCTCCGAGGCATCGGAAACTTTATGGCTTAGGAAACCAAACCAAGGACTACGAATCAGTAGCAAAAAAACAGCAACCGTTTGGTACCAACTTAGTCCAACTCCGGATTTCCCGGATGTGAATTCATTCATATCTTCTTCGCCACCGTGAGGCATAGCAAAAAGGTAATCTAATTCAGTCAGAACGTTGCCGCCTTATGTAATCTGCTAAAGTTGACGAATTTGGCGAGGAGCACGGGTGGTTGATTCTGGTAGCAGTATTTAGATCTAACGCTTTGCACTGGGAATACAGCGTCACCTACGTCGTTTACCCTTCTAATCAAAATCTTACAAACACCAGCATCATCGTCTAATGCGATGCGAATTTTATTTATTTATGAATAATGAAACGTAAATATCTTTAATCAGAGCGTATAGACATGATATGTATTCTGCATCAAAGTAGAGTTTTCAAAATTATTGGCAGAAGGGTGGGCAAGCACAAATTTTATGAACATTTATATGTAAAACTGCAATTTATATCAAATTATAGGAGGTACTTTTGCCCAAAGGATCCACATAACTCTACACCAAATGCATTCGGACCCCCTACAGAAGATTCCTTTCTCCAATAAACAATTCATACAAATTATAAGAAACAAATTCCGTCTACCGTCGTTCTCATTTTCAAACTTCTCTTTATCGTTCTTATTTTCATCGGACACGGTAATCATAATTATCAGTTAGAATTAAATTATCATAATTAATCAGAAATTATTCTACTAAACTTCGAAAGCTGTAAAATGAATGCAAGGGGAGCATATCACTTACGGGCTGATTTTCACACACGTTCGTCTTCGGGTTTTTGCAGAATTTGCATTTCCCGCAGTACTTTTCAAACACGAACACTACCAAATCACCTAAAAAGAAAGTTGCAGCATTACTTTAAATTGTGCAATTCTTTTACTAAACGAGGTTGGTAAAAGAAATTTTTGGTACAGAATTTCTACCATAATTTCCATACATTCCTGGTTAGGATGAAAAACATCGTTTCTAAAGGAAGCGGGAGAAGACAGGGAAGAGATTATTAGAGTTTTGGAAAGCAGATCAGGAAAATAAATGGCCAGAGGAGTGTTTCATAATCACTGACATTGACATCTAAGATGGAGGAATACTGGGTGAGCATGATTTTTCCATAAGCAGCCTCGTCATTCTATTGACATAAAATAAACTAATCGCTAATACTAATGAAATAGTTTTTGAAGATAATAATTTCACTGTGTAAGGCCAGATTTTTAGATAACTATTATTATTATTATGACCGTTATACATTGTTGTGTTACACAGTGTCAAGGAGATAATCACTATCCTTTTGATCTGGACTTCTTGGTTCAGTTCAAGTCTCACCCAGAAACCTGAGAGCTGTCCATATACCTTCTTAAATATAGGCGGTGCCCAGTAAGGCGGTTTTTTGTAGGTCTGTTGTCGTTATGTCAGTAATGTCCAGTTTTTCTAGGAAGTTCTTTAAATTAGGTGTGATGGCCCCCAGTGCACCTATCACAATCGAGATGACTGTTACTTGTTTTTTCCAGAGTCTATTAATTTCTATTGCAAGGTCACGATATTTGGAGATTTTTTCGAATTCCTTCTCTTTAATTCTGCTGTCACCTGGCACCGCAATGTCGATGATAAATACCTATTTTTCCTTCACCAATGTTATGTCTGGTATATTGTGTTCTAAGTGCGTATCTGTTTGAAGTCAAAAGTCCCAAAGGATTTCCATTTGGTCGTTTTCTGTCTTCATGTACCCAGTAGTTATTGGTTACTGGGATCTCATAATTTCTGCAGATATTCTAGTGAATCAGGGGGGCCACTCTATCATGTCTTTTTTTTTTTTTGTAGTCTGATTGAGCTATTTTACTACAGCCACAGATTAAATGGTCAACGGTCTCATCTTTACACAGCCTGCATTTACTGTTATTGTTGTGCTTTTGGATATTTGATGTCATCACGTTTGTTTGCAGTGCTTGCTCTTGTGCAGCAAAGATCAGGCCTTCGGTTTCTTTTTTTAAAGCTCCCAATTGGAGCCATCTCCAGTTATTGGTTTGGTGATAATTACATATTCCATGATCTACTTTATATTTATCATAATATCTGTTAAATTGTAAATAAATATAGTTTTCATGTTTAACGGTGTATTTTTCAATTCTTTTCACATGTCAATAGTTCAACGTATTAATTCTATGTAATCATACATAAAAATTCTTTAATGGAAATATTACAAGTTTTACAAAAAAAAATCACACAACGCGTAAAACTCGTTTGTTTGTCCTATTTGCATGAATTGCAGACCACTAGACGAAAACGATAAAACATCTTTAATCTCCTTTTAAATTTTAATATTTGGTTATCATTTAATAATAAGGTATCACGAGAAAAATGCTCTGACATAAAATAATGTTATGACAATCATTTCAATGGCTCAATGTCTAAACCTTCTTTTGCACGACATTCATGAGAGAACTAACATGCATTTCATTTAGCCAATGCTAAAATTATTTTGATGTAGTAAATAGAAAAGGATCTAAAACTTGCATTCTTTGCACCTTATCATAATTTGCCTTCAATGGTCAGCCTTTGTGGCGCTACCATAGAGAAAATCAAGGTTTGGATCAAGTCTTATACCACAGGTGGGTCTTTTTTCTACTGATACTCATTCCGATGTTTGATTCCAAAGGTGGCAGAAACTATGACATTTTGAAAAACCGTGGATCATGGCGCAAGATGACCTCATCTGTCCTTCCGCCATTAAACATAAGCACCCCTTGTTGTAACTTGTCCCCTCTGCTAGGAAATACTTGCTTTATATCTCGATATGGCAGGCAAAACCTGTTTTCACTCATGACCAGCAGAACAAGTATAACTTTCACGCTTTTAAAACTGAGGTTTCCTGAAGGATTAATAAGATTATATTTTTGATACAACAGTTTAGTTTCTAACCAAGAATGATGTCAGTAGTTTTATGGCGCACCGACAGCAAGTGTCATGCGCACATAAGTTAACTTTGCCACAAAAGTGCAGAACAATTTGTGTTGTGTGGCACATGGACAGCAAGTGTCATGTGCCACAAGTTTACTTTTGCACCAAAAGCGTAAAACAGTTTGTGTTTTATGGCGCATGGACAGCAAGTGTAAGGCGCACACATGCTTATTTTGCACCATGAGCGCGAACAGTTTGGATTTTATAGCGCAAGGATAACATGTAACGGAAAATACACATGTCGCGAAAGGACTGGTTCCAGTGTCAAGTACTGTGTCATAAAGTGAACCATTTTACTTACCTGGTGCCACACTTTTTACTCCCGGTCCTACGCTTTCGATGAAGCCTGCTCCTTCGTGTCCGAGCACAGCAGGGAAAGGGTAGTCCTTCAAACACCCTTGTTGAAAATGCATGTCAGAGTGGCACACCCCAGCCGATGTTATCTACAACAATATAATTATCCATCTTGATTGTCGGTCATAATGTATGATAGTTTAGCATTGCCAAATTTTGTAAAAATATTTCTCCTTGTTTATAGTTCGGTACTCTCTATAAAGGCAATCTTCAAGATTATTGATCCTGCTTTTCGGCCTAAGGTCACGCTGAGACGGTACTTAAGCTAGGTTTACATCCAACAATTACCACTGATCCTTGCGCTGCTGTATTTACTTCCTAAAATACATTTGTGGCAGCATCAAAGGCAGTGTGCTTACCTTGACGTTTCATAATTACTTCGCATTCGACTACAGCTAATAGAGCATGGAATTAGTCGCCCCTTTGACTTAGGAATAAAATCTCCCTCTATTTCACAACAAAGTACGTTGTTCACCTTAACGCCGAATCACTCGATCTTTTTTAACACCAGAAGCGCCGTTGAGGTCATTTTGATCCTTGTTTTTCCAATTTCCCATCATTTATTTGAACATACAGTTGAGCATCGAAGCTCATTTTTTTTACTTTTCCTAAAATGTTTTCTAGTGTATTGTGATATTTATATACTAATTATTAAAATAAGTAATCATAAGAATACCTAGAACAACCAACAGGGGTCAGTTTAACCCCCCCAAGTAGTATTCCTTGACCCCGATGAATCTTAGCAACACTGCTTCGACAACAGGTCGCACGCCAGCTCGCAATATTATGACAATTGCAAGTTGATGAATGCTTTTTGCTCGCCGTAATATTGCTAGAAATCCTGCTTCAGCCTGTTTGATGGTGAATGAATCAATGGTGAAACACATTCAAACATGTACAGTTTCTAAAGCACGATATCAGCGTGGAGGTGACAGTAACTGAAATGTTACTATGGAGGAACTTTATGCCTTTTTTGCCCTCTTACATGCCAGTGTTACACTAGGTCATTCAAAACTTTGTGCAGATGATTTGTTAAAAATGAATTGCGGACCATCTGTGTTCAAAGAAACACTGTTACGCAATCGGTTGCGTGAAATCATGCTGTATCTTAGATTATATGTCCGAAGCGGCAGAACTGAGGTTGAGTGCCTGGTCACCAACAAATTCGAGTGCCTGGTCACTAACAAATTTGATTCCGCTTCTGACACCTGGACAAGCTGATAGATAACCGTCATTTGTCCCATAATACTGGATAAGAAATAACTGTTGATGAACAGTTGTTGCGATTGTTCTGTTTTTTTTTCTTTTTTTGGCGCAAGAAAGTCTAGATGCTCTTGCGCCATAAAAATCCAAACAAACAGTTTTTGCCATGTAAATAAAGGTGCAGATTTATCCAATACATGGCAAATGCGCTAGATAGCTTTAGTATTAAGTTCTGGTTAACAACTGATGTAAAATCCAAATACGTTTTGAATGGCTATCCATATTTGGGTAAGGATGAAGAGGGATGAACTAATTTACAACTTGAGGAGAGTGTGGTGCTCAAATTATTGCAACCATATTTGAATTCCGGACTCAATGTCACTACTGACAATTTTTTTTACTTCTGTGAAGAAAATCACAATTGTTGGAACGGTGAATCTGAACAAGAGAGAGAATTACTTCCCATTGCCCATGACCCTTCTTCGCCACGATATCTACCTTTTGCACTGAAAAGTGGATACAAAACACTCACGATATATAGGTGAAAGAGCAAAAAAAATATCGTGAGTCTTAGCACCATGAACACGAATGTGTTTTCAGACGACAGTGCAAAGAAGAAGCCAAACACTGTCATTTACTACAATCGTACTAAATGTGGCGTAGGTGTGGCAGATCAAATGTTAAAGATATATACTAAAAGATGCGGAACTCGCAGGTGACCTGTTCATGTTTTTCACAACGTCCTTGACATTGCTGTACTCAATGCTTGGCTAATTTTCAAGGAATCCTCGGCCTCCAAAGTTTCACTCTGAGAATTTATTCTTGTGCTCGTGGAAGAAATACAAATTGGTGATTTGCGCTACAGGTGACCTCTAATTGTTCGAGTAGGGACTCCAAAATGAAAGAAACGTGTTTTTCAACTATGCGAAGGACAGAATAAGACTTCTGCCAGCTGCGAGTGATGCCAGAAGCCAATTTATAGTAAATGTATTGCTGTCACTATAACGCATGCAAAATATTCGACCTTCGCTAATGTCTAACGAACGTAGGAACACATTGTGTATTTATTGGTAGTTTATGTTTTTTGAAATTTCACTTTGAAACGTAAGGTATGCTAATTTGTGTTATTTGCATTTATATTTTTCGTTCGTTTTCTTTTCACTTGCACTTCTGCGAAAGAATATTGTGTAGTATTATACATTACATTATATATTGTCACTTTAAAAATCAACAATAAGCATGAAAAGAAATTAACTCTAAAAACTAAAAAATACTATAAAAACACTACAAATTCTTATGTATTTTCATTTCAACATCACTTATCAATAAAAAATCATTTAGTTTAATATGGCTTGTATTTCTTACAAGGGTGAATTTAACCCCCAACGGCGGTTTTAGGTTAGTGTAAAATCTGGCTGTACTAGCGTTAGGGCTGTTTGGGCCCCCAGGGATAGACAGCCCCTAGGAGTGGCAACCTTATGAAAGATAGTTGGAAATTTTATTAATTAGCATATTAAACAATGGTCTCGCGCCCTACGAAAATCCAAGATATGGGTCTTTTGAGTGGGCCCATTCCGTTCCTGGAGCCCGCCTATTTTTTTAATTGCGACGCCCCTGCACGGACTGCTGATTCTAAGTAGTAAAAAAATTAGAAAGTTTCCGATACGATACGCTTCCGAACTAATAGTGCTGAAAGTTCGTAAATTAAAAAAGGCGTTCAGAAGCTTCATTAAATCGTAACCGGTAGTCGATTATGTGAGTCGACTGTGACACTGACAACGTCGGGTTAATTGAAATTTCTAGAAATTCAAAAATTCATGACTTCATTAGTCCAGCGTCTTTCATAATCATTGCAAGAGCATATTTTTATAATAGGTACACATTTAACAGGAAAGAAATATCGTAATTTTACAAAGAATACAGTTTCTTGCTTTTCATCATAGTACCATTAAAAATATATCACAAAGTTTTGAAATGAGGTTTTTCGTTTGTTTTGCTCTGACCTGTGCATATTGTCAACAAGTATGTTAATTCTATGAATACAGGTTGTCAGTTTCAACATACGGATGCCCATGATCAAATTGATGCAAGCCAGTTTTTCCAAAAAACTTAGGTCTAGATACTAGTATATACTGTTGAGACACACATATAAATATGTCCAATTCAATGCTTGCCGGAGTCCAAATTTAGGGCAGAGTTTCGACTCATAGTTGAACTCACTCAGGCTGCATATATATTGACGTATATAGGGGTTTCTTACACCCCTCCCCAGAAAAACAAAGAATACAAATGAATTCTATTTGCGAACACAAGTTTTGGGGGGTAACTACCCACTCCAACGTCCGCAAACAGAACTTGAAGCTGGTCAAGCCAATGTACAGAAACGAGAGGCGGTGCTCCATTTAATTTTATAGAAGAATATGTTAATACGCGTCCAGAAAAACTAGTTTCTCAGAAATTGCAAAACGTGCTGACTTGATCATCACCTCAATACCAATTCCATCTATATTATTAAATCGAGGAAAATGTACCTGTATTCTCACATTTATATAGAAAAAAAAATAATGAGCGTTTGGAATCGCGTGAAATGTACAGTGAATGCCATAAGTATTCGTACACCTGCAGTGTGTTCTATTTAAGAAACTGCTGTATAATAATTATTAGATGTAGAGGTATAGGACAAATGTCACCACAATTAATATAAATTTTTGTATTTACTTCATAAAAAAAGTAAAAAAAAAAATATATACATGCACTGCAAATAACAAAAAATGAACAAACTTACACATAGCTCATGTGTCAAAAATAGTCGTACACTAATTGTTTTTTGGTCAGAAAATTCATTAATAAAATAATAATTCATTCTTAATATTTCGTTGGGTTCCCTTTGGCTTTAATCACAGCTTTCATGCGTTTTGGCAACGAATCCACTAAATTTTTGGTGACATCAATGCCCATTCCTCGAGAAGGGCAATTTTTATATCATTTTTATTTGATATGCGTCGTTTTCTCACCCACGAGTCCAGAATGCTCCATAAATGTTCTATAGCGTTAATGTCAGGTGATTGTGGAGGGGTATTTAGCTGTTTTGGAGTATTGTAAAGGAGCCACAGCTTTGTATTATACGCAGTATGTTTCGGGTCGTTATCTTGCTGAAAGATAAAGTTATTTTGAAGACCCGTTTGAGCAGGACTAGGACCCAAATTTTCCTTCAGAATGTTAATATACATTCTGTGGTCCATGATTCCGTCGATAATGTGCAATTTTCCCACTCCCTCTGCACTCATACAGCCCCAAACTTGCACACTTCCACCTCCATATTTGACTGTTGGACACAGGTTCGTCTGTTGAAGCTCGGTGTTCTTTTTACGCCATACCATTTGCCTGCTAGCTGATCCAAATATATTAAATTTGCTCTCATCAGAGAATATAACTATTCCAAAAGTCAGACCTTTATCAACATGTTTTTTTGCGAATTGCAAAAGCTTCTTTCTGTTTACCTTTGACATGAAAAACTTTTTACGAGCTACACGTCCATTGTACCCTGCATTTTTGAAAATGCGGCGCACCATGCTTTCTGACAGTGACACACCTTGATTCAGCAGCTCTTTTCTTATCTTTGGAGCACTTAATTTTGGATTTTTCTTAATTACTCTCACAATTAAACGTTTGTGCTTTTCAGTCAGTTTTTGTGGACGTCCACTTCGCGGCATATTTTGAATCGTATTTCTTTGACAATGACGGTCAATTATGGATTGGACTGTAGAACGAGGTCTGCCGACGAGCTGTGCAATCTCTCGTAAAGATTTACACTGGTTATGGAGCCTCATTACAAGCTTTCATTCCGCCACACTTGTTTATTTCTACGACTCATTTTCGCATACTTTCTGCAGAAATGATAGTAAATGTGTTTATTGTTCATTGGCTTTTGAATGAAATCGGTGCATTTCCCGCAGATTGCTTCGGGTGCACAAACAACATTGCAGTTCTATCATTTTAGGACAGACTTTTGCATGTACGAATATTTTTGACACGTGAACTGTGAATAATTTTGATGATAATTTATTGTAATTTGCAGTATTATGTACATAGTTTTAAGTTTTTTAGTTGAAAATAAATTATATTTTCATGGCAATCATGATGGCGTTTGTCCTGTCTACGTACATCTAATAGTTATTATACAGCGGCTTCTTAAATAGAACACACTGCAGGTGTACGAATACTTATGGCATTCACTGTAGTGAAGTTTAAAATAATTTTGCATTGAGGTTACAAATACTTCTAAAATAATAAAAATTATTTACAATATTTTCTCACCTTAACTCTGACTTCACCAGCTTTTGGAAGATCTACCTCTACAGTTTCGATCACATATGGTGTGTTCACTTTCCACAACACTGCAGCGCGGCACGTTATTTTCTGTAAATATATAAAAATAAAATCAATTAAAAACCCAGAACTTGTAAAGAAAGAATGAAAATATAATGGAAATATGAAGAGAAGATATATGAATGTAGTGAGAATATATGAAAAGAAGAAAATATTAATTTGTAAATGTCTGTCTTACTTTTCCAACGGTAGCCATTTTGCGTCAAAGCTATTAGGAAAAAGCCTACCTGGAAATAAAAAAAAGTAAGGTTTTGTTACAATATTGTTAGAGAAAGACAAGATAATTTTTAGCGTAATGATGTACAGAAGTGATGGCGCTAGTTCCAAAGAAAGAAGTTTCAGAAGCTAAGTTCTTCAAAAGTGAGCACCAAAATCTAAGTGCATATTGCTAAGCCCCTCACCTCGTTACTCTAACTGTCGGAATCCTTTCAGCCGGGAGAAAGTGCACAAGCATAATAATATATATATTTCATTATGGTTAAATGATGGTAACGTCTTATTGTATAAAATTTGCATTTTAAATTTTATTACGAAAATGTAGGTATACATAGTTCGTTCACGAAAAGTGATCCGATGGTACCGTTAGAATTAACGAGAGGGGATGTCACACACGGCCTAACAGATTATAGCAGAGGGAAGGACGTCATTTCAGAACTGGGTTTTAGTGAACGTTTGTCTGCGCCAACAACCAGTTCTGAAATGACGTCCTCCCCTCTGCTGTAATCGGCTAGGCCGTTTGCGACATCAGTTCCCGTTATTTCTAACGGTACCATCGGACTACTTTTTTGTGAACGAACTGCAGGTATCAGGCCTATAGAGAAGCCGAGGCCAGCAGGGGCCTGGCACTAGCTGCTCCATCCAGCTATATATATATATATATATATATATATATCACATTCAACCATTATCTATCCACTGCTGGATGAAGGTCTCTCCAAATGCTTTCCACACAAGTCTATCCTGAGCAATTCGCTTCCACGTCACCCCAACCTGTTTTCTTATTTCATCCACCCATCTAGTTTGAGGACGTTTTCTAGGTCTTCGGTGGTCTCTTGGAATCCAGTTCAGAATTTCTGTTGTCCATCGTTGATCAGTTCTTCTTGCAATATGCCCAGCCCATCGCCATTTCAGCCCTTTTACTTTAACAATGATGTCCTCTACTCTAGTTTGCTCTCTCACCCAAGTGTTTCTTTTTCGATCTCTCCTAGTTATTCCAAGCATGCACCTCTCCATGCTCCTTTGCGTTGTCTGTAACTTTCGTATTGCTCCAACTGTTAGACTCCATGTCTCTGATCCATAAGAGAGGACTGGCAATACACACTGGTTGAAGACCTTTCTTTTTAGACACAAAGGCAATTTCCCCTTCAGGATAAAACTGTTTCTTCCAAATGCACTCCAGCCAAGTTTAATACGTCTGTTGAGTTCTTTCATAATGTTGCCATCCATTGAAATCAGCTGGCCAAGGTAAATATATGAATCAGCAATTTCTAGCTCAATGTTGTCAACTTGTATTTTTGTTTCCTCTACGAAATTATTGAACATGATCTTAGTTTTTTGTAGGTTCATCTTGAGTCCAACTTCTTTACTTCTAGTTGAGAGCTCCTGTACCATGTCTTGGAGTTCTGATGGGTTCGTTGAAAAAATAACAATGTCATCAGCAAACCGCAGATGATTTAAATATTCACCATTTATTTTTATTCCCTTGTTATTCCAATTTATCAGCTGAAAAATCATCTGTAAAGCTGAAGTAAAAAGTTTTGGAGAAATGGTATCTCCCTGCCTCACACCTTTACCAATTTTGATAGTTTTGGTATCTTTATGTAACCGAAATTTTGCACTTGCATTTTTATACACACGTTTCACCATGTCAATGTACACATCCTCAATGTCTGTTGATCTTAAAGAGTTGATGACTGCTGATGTTTTTATAGAGTCAAAGGCCTTCTCATAGTCAATAAATGCAACACACAATGGAAGTTCATATTCATGTGTTCTTTCAATTAATTCTCTTAATACTTGAATATGGTCCACTGTACTGAATCCACTTCGAAATCCAGCTTGTTCTCTTGGTTGAGCTGCATCTAATTTTTTCTGCAGGCGATGTGTTAGCACTTTTGTGAAGATTTTATAAATAGCAGGTAACAAGCTAATTGGTCGGTAATTTTTCAAATCCTCTTTATCACCTTTTTTATGCAAAAGAATTACTGTTGCAGAATCCCATTGGTTTGGTATGTTACCGCTGTTAAGACATTTGGTAAAGAATTTTGCAAGTATGTCTTCTACATATTCTCCAGCTTCTTTTAGGATATCTAATGTAATACCATCATCACCAGGGGCTCTTCCTTTCTTCATATTTTTTATTGCAAATGAAACTTCTTCTTTTAAGATTTTAGGAGCTGTTCCTTCGACTATTTCGGCGTCTTCGTTTAATCCACTGTTACTTTCATATAGTTTTTTGTAGAATTCTTCAACTCTTCTAAGTATTTCTTCCCTATTTCTTGTTACGGTGCCATCCTCTCCTTTTAATGCAATGATGTGTTTCTTCCCAATAGACAAACTTCCTTTAACAACCCTAAGGCTCTTGTTGCTTTCAATGGCCTTCCTTACTAACTCACAATTGAATTTTCTTATATCTTCTTTCATGTTTTTGCGCAAAGTTTTACAAAGTACATGGTTTCTGGTGTGTCAACATAATGGAATAATTAGCCATCATTTCACCACGCTGGTTAGACGGATTGGTGAATTAGCCTTCACCTTCCCCCTTTCTATTCGTGCAGCAAATAATAATTTGCTTCATAAATTGAAAGCCCGGCCTGCACCACTTGAAGGCGGGGTAGTACACTAGGTTACTGGCCCGGCCGGTTCCACACATCGTCACATGCGTTCAGCGTGTGGCTCTCCTTCCAGTTAGATACCAGCAACCCTTTTGCAGGCCACATATATATATAACAATCCCAGGGTGCCCTGTGCCCCATATGCCCTTTGCCTTGGCCCACTTGCCCCTTTTTTAAAAAGTTTATAAATCACATGTTATTGATATTTCTATGTAACATTCTCCATCAAATGTTAATTAACGTCCCTACGCCCTCGTCTAAAACCCGAGAGATGCACAATTTGAAAGTCACTGGATTTCACTGATATGTATGTATTTAATGCGTTGAATATTTCCGATGAAAACTTAATGAACGTAGATAGTGTAAAACGAATCAAACAATTATAAATCGTTTTCCAAGAACCTCCAAATAAAGTTTACTTTGGGAATAACTACTACAGCAACTTTCTTTATGTGCAGGTTTTTACCTTGCTTATTATAGTCTAATACAAGTGGCAATATAATAGGCTATTCATAAAATTTTAAGCAAATTCAAAACTGAATATTATTGCGCTTACGTTGAATGTTTACGAAAGTGATTTTTCTGGACTTAATATTCAAATTTTTTAATTTTAAAATAAATTTAGTGACCGACTGGATACAGCAAACATTTGAATTAAACCTTCGTTAAAACATGATGAATTCTCACAAGAGAGCATCACTGGAACAAGGTTTGAGTGAATGAAAGTTTTGAAAACTTTCAAAAATAAAAATAAATATTTGCTACACTAGGGTTAAATAGCGCAGCAAAAAAATAAGGATTATTTAAGATAAGAATAAAGAGATAAGGAAGATAATCTTTTAAGACTAAGCCCCATAGAGTAACCCGTGGTCCTAATGCTGCTTGTAGCCCACTGTAACATTTTTTGCAGCCCACTGGCTCATGAGAAATATGAATTACTTCAAACAAAAATAACTCCCCATGCTTCCTCATATTCTCGAACCTACATATTTTATTAACGTTTTATGATACCAGGCAGTTCGAAACGTTTTGTCACGCATTAAAGGTAAGATTTTATATTACCATGCGTATTAAAAACCTCACTGCAGAATGATTGGTTTGTGTATAAATGGGGATAACAATATTGTAAATGCTTTTTACTTTTCATGCCTATTTAACCTTTAATAAACAAAGAGTGTGACAATTAGAATGACATAAAATGATGCGAATGTTATAATATGTATATTTAATCCTAATTTTGCCAGTTTCTTTACATACGGAGAAAGAGAGCGCTGTTTCCCGTCCTCATTCGTCTAGCGGTCCAAGACACTCCGGGCTAAACGGAGGGACCCTGGTTCGAATCCAGGATGGGGAAAGCGTCTCTTTTTCTCCAAAATTACATAAGCTCTAGTTTGAGCTGTAATTAATACGTGGGTAAGAAAAATATAAAGGAAGTGTAATAAAATATCTCACTTGAACGTCGTCGCTTCAATTCGTCAACTGCTTCAAGAGCCTAGCGATTGAAAAAATCGTTGCCACATATTTGATTCAAAATACCGGTTTTTCTATTATGATATATTGTACAGATAAATCTCTAGTCGTCTTTTTTCTGCCAATCGAACCAGCTTTATATCTTATCACAAGATTTGTTTAAACTTCGAATACCAAAATTTCAATGCCAGTCCTGGCCAAAGTCATGATTTCAATGTCACATGAGTAAGCGGTAATACTTAAACAATGAATTCATAACTGTGTGTACAAACTTTAATAGGAGATAAGAAGCACGAAATAAAACCTTCTGCATTAATAAAAGCACATGTTTCTCAACAAACTTTATTCACGACCACTTGTCTTTAATGACGGTGATTTGAGGTCTCGATAAAAGCTTGAAAAAATTGTACACATGTCCCGATTAACATCCTTTTCAGTTTTACGACGTTTTTCCGTGCCTTGGAAGCCGTTAATGTGAGAATTTTCTTTATTTATATTTAAAGACGGTGTTTTGAGGTCTGGCAAATACTTCATATACTTGTGCATTTTCTGATTAAGTCCTTTTCTGCCGAACGTTGCTTTTTCCTTCGTCCCTTCAAAGTCTTTAATGGAATATATTACTGGATTTCTGTTTAACGACGGTATTTTGTAATCTAAGAAATAGAATAGAAATCACTCCAACTAGTCAGACCAACTAGCGTGAGAGCTTGTCTTTCCTGATACTATTTCAGAAATTTTTGAATATTTACAACGTTATTTGCAATTCTACAATTTACAAATGTTATTTGCGTAGCATATATACTATGTATGCCTTAGAACAAAATTCCCTTATATCAAATACTTTCCATAAACAACTTTGACATGGAGGAAAGATTTTTTTTTTTTTCACAAAACATTAAAATATTTTATGGATTTCCCCCAAAAATTAATGTAGTTGGCTTTTTACAACCTATTATTTTACATAGAAAAGTGAAGTAAATCTCTCTTAAAAACTCAAAATTCGTTCATTACCATTTTCACTCAATTTTACCAGTTTGTTTACTCTTCATAACAAACTGAGTAGTTAAAGTTAAGAAAAATGTATAACATTTTTCAAGAAAAATTTTTATTATTTACATTTATAGCATATTTTTCAAACAAAATACTCCTGAAGATTTAACTACCCTAAAAAAATAGATCAACTTCGCATGTTAATTCCCAAAAAAATTTTTTTTCAAAATGTTTACTTCATCTAATGAGGCCAACCCAGAAGCATCAACTAGCGTAAGAGAACTGCCCCAACCGAGCATGTAGTATGAAGAGAGGAGGGACATGGAGAAAATGAAGAAGATTTCCAATGTTCTCTGGCGGAATATGAAGGCTCGGATGCAGCAGGAAGACCAAGAATACCATGTCAACCAGCATTCTGGAGACTCTGTAAAGCAACCAAGATCCTTAACGAGCATACCCTGCAGGGCCAAAAAAATCCCCAAAAATTTGTTTGTTCGGTCGGGCATGTAACCTAAAACAATACATGCCCAAACCAAAATTTTATATGCCCAAAAATATTACATTTTTTTGCTGTATTTATAATCTTTGTACTTTATCAACTATTATCAAAACAAATTAAACTGACAAGATTTATTAAGAAAAATGTACTAGCTGAAAGTATATGAAAATAAGTTCGAGTAAAAGATTAAGTACCAACTAAGAAAATATGTACATAATAAAATCTTCAGAAATTGTAAAATTTACACTACCTACACCGTTTGCAGGAGAAACTAATGTTACAAGGTTGCAACGGTAAACTGAATTGGTATGGGCACCTAAGAAATGTGAGCAGCATGGCCATTGATAGGTCAAAAACATTTTCCTCAATATTGCCAATAATCAATCGCTAATGTAGGATCGAAATCATCAATTTTATATCCATCAATGTAAATAAAAACAAAACGAAAAAGGTTTATTTTTTAGATCTAATATCAACGTTTTACATTTTTTGGGGTGGAGTTTCACACACCCTTCCTATGATGTGCGTGCTACACGAATGTCTATAGCTTTCATTCCCTCATTGTTTTGGTGTTTAAAATTCTGGTTCTTGGACCAGCCGACCACCTGTCAAATACTTACATGTGAATATGGAGTTTTTACCTTTTCCCACTATTGTTGGAGCTTCCTATTAAGTTTACACTATTGATGAAGTATTAAAAATGTGGTTGGGGGAAAAGGTCATTAAAATAAAAATAAAAATTTATTTTTAATAAAAAAAACTCTCCAGAGATGTGTTAAAACTCACGTTTTACAAATCGTTAAAAACTTTCAATTTTTTTACACGTTCGGTCGGGCATGTGGCCCGACATACCGCAGGCATGTTGGGCGACAGATTTTTCCGGCCCTAATACCCTGTCAGTACACCTATAGAACCACAACTACCTGCAGGGACAACACACTGCCATATACTGTGCAGTTGTAGCGGCATCACGCGCCAATGGGTACGAAGTAAGGAACGAAGGCCAAAGTAACAGAGGAAGCAAAACCGAACCACCATGGCGAGACTGCAAAATACAGAAGAGCTTCAAGGAAGCATAGGGCGAATAGCTCAGTACGCGCAGGGAAACGGGAGTAAGAAATTAGTGAAGAAAGTAAAAATGGCTCTTAAGAGAAATGGGATACACACAAAGAACGAAAACCCCAATAAACACATGGACAAATATCTAGATACTCTCAAACAAAAACTGAGTGCATACGCCAGAAGACTCCGGAGATACGAAGATTATACCAACAGCAAACAGAACAACCCATTCCAAACAAACCAGAAGGCCTTCTACAGGAAGCTTCAAGAAACATCAACGAGCCAAAACAAATACGAAACCTGAAAGCCAGCAGAAATAGAGACTCTCTGGAAGACACTATGGTCCATTGAAATGCAGAACAAAAGCACCCCCCTGGATTCAGCAAGAAATGGAGGCTGCGAGCGGAATAGAAGAGATGGAGTACACGAACATTACGATAGAGGAACTTCAGCAGGTAATCCAACGAACACAAACGAGAAAGCACCCGTTATTGACGGCATACACAACTTCTGGTACAAGAAATTTTCCAGCGTCCATGGCCCATTAGCCAGAGAACTTACGACGATAATAGAAGACCCCAGTAAAATGCCTGAATTCCTCTGCAAGGGAATAACCTACATCCTACCGAAGGACCAGGATACCAGTAAACCAGCGAAATACCGACCCATCACGTGCCTCAATACCCTGTCCAAAATACTTACAGGGTGCATCTCTGTAAAAGTAAGTCTGCACAGCGAGAGGAACAACCTAATGACCGAAGAACAAAAAGGATGCCAGAAAAGGACTTTGGGGTGTAAAGAGCAGCTTACCATCGACTCAGTTATCCTGGAACAAGCAAGAAAACAAAAGCGAAAACTCAACACCGCATACATAGACTACAAGAAGGCTTTCGACTCTGTTCCGCACTCGTGGCTCCTTGAAATACTCAGCATATACAAAGTGCATCCCTCAATCATCCGATTCCTACAGAGCAGCATGAAACAATGGAGAATCCAGGTACAACTAAACAGGCAAGACAGTAAAATAGAATCGGCCGAGATCCCCATCCGGCGGGATATCTTTCAAAAAGACGCATTAAGCCCCTAGTGGTTCTGCCTGGAGCTAAACCCCTGGTCAAGGATGACGAACGCAAGTAAATACGGATACATGAAGAAAGACAAGAGGAACCTACATAAGGTGTTCCACCTCATGTATGTAGATGACATCAAACTATACGCGTCAACAATCACTCGACTCCGACAACTCATCAGTACAACAAACATTCTCCAAAGACATTCTCCAAGGATATAGGAATGGAATTCGGCCTCGACAAGTGCAGAATGCAGAAGAATAGCAAGGAAGATTTACCAGGCATCGAACTCGAAGACGGGATACTACTGAAGACCTGGGATGAGGGCGAAACCTACAAATACCTAGGGATAATGCAAAAACGGCAGCAGGAGCACAAGAAAGTCAAGGTCCAGCTCACGCAAGCATTCCAAGAAAGACTTAGAAGTATTGTGAAGACGAAACTGAGCGGGAAGAACACCACGCAAGCAATTAACGCATATGCATTACCAGTGCTCACCTACTCCTTCGGGATCATCAAATGGACCAACACTGAACTAGAACAACTCCAGCGGAAAATGAGAACCATCCAGAGAAGAGCCGGACAACTACACCCTGCAACGGCAATTGAACGGCAAACACTACCCCGGGAAGAAGGAGGACGCGGACAAGCGGACCTCAAAGACATACATGACAACAGAGCCAGAGCATGAGGCAATACTTCCAGTTAAAAAGCCCCCGATCACCACTCATCCAAGCCATGGTACTAGCAGATGCAAATTACACGCCACTAAACCTGTGTAATACCGAAGAGCGTGTCCTGGAGGCAGCCAATGAACAGAAACTAAGATCTTGGGCCGGAAAACCATTACATGGCAGGCACTACAATGACCTGCAACAACCACACGTTGACAAAAAGGCATCAAATTCTTGGCTGGCCAAAGGCACTCTCCAGCCAGAGACAGAAGGATTCATGCTAGCCATCCAAGTCCAAGTGATCGCAACAAGGAACAATCAGAAATTCATCCAGAGAAAAGACATAGAAAGCGACAAATGCAGACACTGTCATGCGGCATCGGAGACAATCCAACACGTGATGGCAGGATGCAAGATCCTTGCGCAGTCAGACTACAAACATAGACACGATCAAGCGAAAATAGTCCACCAGAAATTGGCAGCGAATGCTGGCTTTCTGACAGAAAAATGTCCGTACTACAAATATGAGCCAGAGACCGTGCATGAGAACGAAACACAAGCTTTACTGGGATAGAGCAATCATAACAGACAAGACAGTCCCACATAACCGTCCTGACATAACCCTCGTCGATAAATCGAATAAGACCACGTACTTAATCGACATAGCAGTACCCAACACCAATAACATACAGACAACCTACACAACGAAAATCACCAAGTACCAAGATCTCAGACATGAAGTACGAGATATATGGGGTATGGAAAAGATCTTCATCATCCCGTTAGTCATCTCAGCAACAGGGATAGTACCAAAAACGCTTGCGACGAATTTGGAGATACTCAACATTGACCCAAACACCTACATTGAAATACAAAAAGCCACAATCCTAAACACGTGTCACATTGTCATTTTATATAAATCGAACACTACGCAGATTAAATCAAACAACAATGTCAATCAATCAACGTTTATTGGCGTAGTGTCACATTGTCAAGCAGTTTCTAGACATGGTAACATTAAGAATTGATGGTGCTTTGGGAACATGGCCTCTGCCCGTCCCAGTTTGTTTCCAAATAAGGAGGAAAATATTATATATATATATATATATCATCATCATCATATTCAACCATTATCTATCCACTGCTGGATGAAGGTCTCTCCAAATGCTTTCCACACAAGTCTATCCTGGGCCATTCGTTTCCACGTCACCCCAACCTCTATCCTTATTTCATCCACCCATCTAGTTTCAGGAAGTTTTCTAGCTATTAGGTGGTCCCTTGGAAACCCGTTGAGATTTTGCGTTGTCTATCGTTGATCAGTTCTTCTTGAGATATGCCAAGACCATCGCCATTTCAGTCTTTTTACTTTAACAATAATATCCTCTACTCTAGTTTGCTCTCTCACCCAAGTGTTTCTTTTTCGATCTCTCCTAGTTATTCCAAGCATGCACCTCTCCATGCTCCTTTGCGTTGTCTGTAACTTTCGTATTGCTCCAACTGTTAGACTCCATGTCTCTGATCCATAAGAGAGGACTGGCAATACACACTGGTTGAAGACTTTTCTTTTTAGACATAACGGCAATTTCCCCTTCAGGATAAAACTATTTCTTCCAAATACACTTCAGCCAAGTTTAACACGTCTTTTGAGTTCTTTTACAATGTTGCCTTCCATTGAAATCAGTTGGCCAAGGTAAATGTATGAATCAGAAATTTTTGGCTCAATGTTTTCAACCTGTATTTTTGTTTTCTCTGCGAAATTATTGAACACGATTTTAGTTTTTGCAGGTTCACCTTGAGTCCAACTTCTTTACTTCTAGTCGAGAGCTCCTGTATCATGTCTTGGAGTTCTAATGGGTTCGTTGAAAAAATAACGATGTCATCAGCAAACAGCAAATGATTTAAGTATTCACCATTTATTTTTATTCCCTTCTTATTCCAATTTATCAGCTGAAAAATCATCTGTAGCTGAAGTAAAAAGTTTTGGAGAAATGGTATCTCCCTGCCTCACACCTTTACCAAGTTTGATAGTTTTGGTATCTTTATGTAACCGAAATTTTGCACTTGCATTTTATACACATTTCACCATGTCAATGTACACATCCTCGATGTCTGTTGATCTTAAAGAGTTGATGACTGCTGATGTTTTAATAGAGTCAAAGGCCTTCTCATAGTCAATAAATGCCACACACAATGGAAGTTCATATTCATGTGTTCTTTCAATTAATTCTCTTAATACTTGAATATGGTCCACTGTACTGAATCCACTTCGAAATCCAGCTTGTTCTCTTGGTTGAGCTGCATCTAATTTTTTCTGCAGGCGATGTGTTAGAACTTTTGTGAAGATTTTATAAATAGCAGGTAACAAGCTAATTGGTCGGTAATTTTTTAAATCCTCTTTATCACCTTTTTTATGCAAAAGAATTACTGTTGCAGAATCCCATTGGTTTGGTATGTTACCACTGTTGAGGCATTTGGTAAAGAATTTTGCAAGTATGTCTTCTACATATTCTCCAGCTTCTTTTAGGATATCTAATGTAATACCATCATCACCAGGGGCTCTTCCTTTCTTCATGCTTTTTATTGCAAATGAAACTTCTTCTTTTAAGATTTTAGGAGCTGTTCCTTCGACTATTTCAATGTCTTCGTTTAATTCACTGTTACTTTCGTATAGATTTTTGTAGAATTCTTCAACTC
This sequence comes from Dysdera silvatica, assembly GCA_006491805.2. Taxonomy (NCBI): domain Eukaryota; kingdom Metazoa; phylum Arthropoda; class Arachnida; order Araneae; family Dysderidae; genus Dysdera; species Dysdera silvatica. Next base: position 6,059 of record QLNU02001668.1, on the reverse strand, counting down.
TTCTAAGTATTTCTTCCCTATTTCTTGTTACGGTGCCATCCTCTCCTTTTAATGCAATGATGTGTTTCTTCCCAACAGATAAACTTCCTTTAACAACCCTAAGGCTCTTGTTATTTTCAATGGCTTTCCTTACTAGCTCACAGTTGAATTTTCTTATGTCTTCTTTCATGCTTTTGCGCAGAGTTTTACAAAGTTCTATGTACTCAATCCTGGAACTGGTATTTCGATTGTCCACCTTCATATCTCTTCGCCTTTTCATGAGCTGTTTCGTCTTCTCAGATAATTTGCTATTGTGCTTTTTACAGGTTACACCACCAATTTCCCCAGCAGTTTCAACTATTGTCTTAACAATGTTTTCATTTGCTTCTGAGATATCAATTTCTTCAATAAGTCCTTCCAGTGCAGAAAAGCGATTTTTTAATTCCAACTTGAATGCCTCGGTATTTACTTTCAGTTTCATTAGATCCACCCTCTTACTTACTTGTTTCCTAATGAGCTTCTGTCGTTCTAATTTAGTATTTAAGTGCACTTTACATCTCACCATTCGATGATCACTTCCAGTATTAAATCTGTTCAGTACGCTGCAATCTTCAATAATTGATTTCTTGTTTGCCAGGATATAGTCAATTTCACTAGTTCCCCCATTTGGGTGTTTCCATGTCCATTTTCTTTGCGGTTTCTTCTTAAAAAATGAATTCATGATGCTAAGGTTTTCAGCTTCTGCAAATTCGATGAGTTGATCGCCACGTTCATTCCTTTCCCCATATCCGTATTTACCAACCGATGTCTCTCCTTGTTCCTGTTGTCCAATTCTTGCATTGAAATCCCCCATGATGAGCTTGATATGTTGTTTCCCTTTGGTGTGTAACTCTTTGATTTCTTCATAAAATTCTTCAACCTCCTCGTCGGTATGGCTTGATGTTGGTGCATATACCTGTACTATTTGAAGTTGGTATCGCTGGGTTAGTTGAACAACGAGCCTCGCTGCTCGATCTGATGTACTTTCAACTTCCAGAAGACAGTCTTTAATTCTTTTGTTGATTAAGAAGCCAACACCACTTGTTCTTCCAGTTTCCGTTCCTCTATAATAAAACAAATGTCCACTTTTAAGTTCCACCAACTCTTCACCTTTTCTTCTAACTTCACTGAGTCCTACAATGTCCCATTTGATCTTGTCTAGTTCCTCTTCCAATTCCTGAAGTTTTGCTTCAGAAGCAAGGGATCGTCCATTAAACGTAGCCAAGGTCAATAACAAACGGCAGCCTGGGCCATTCCAGTGATTCTTAGCACCCCCTGCTTTCATGCCACACTGACCGCTGCCTTGATCAGGAGCACTCCAGCACCTGGAGACTAGGGGCCATGGTTTCTGGTGTGTCAACATAATGGAGGAATTAGCCATAATTTCACCACGCTGGCTAGACGGGTTGGTGAATTAGCCCTCCCCTTCCGCCTTTCTATCCGTGCAGCAAATATTAATTTGCCACATAAATAGAAAGCTCAGCCTGCACCACTTGAAGGCGGGGTAGGACACTAGGTTACTGGCCTGGCCGGTTCCACACATCGTCACATACGTTCAGCGTGTGGGTCTCCTTCCAGTTAGATACCAGCAACCCTTTTGCAGGCCATATATATATATATATATAAAAAAAAGTTTTCCTCGCCCATTCTTGGCGGAAACAGGCTTTGGGACGGGCAGAGCGCCATGTTCCCAAGCCTCTTTTTACATCACTTCTTAATGTGCCATGTCTAGAAACTTCCTGACAATGTGACACGTGTTTAGGATTGTGGCTTTTTGTATTTCAATGTAGGTGTTTGGGTCAATGTTGAGTATCTCCAAATTCGTCGCAAGCGTTTTTGGTACTATCCCTGTTGCTGAGATGACCAACGGGATGATGAGGATCTTTTCCATACCCCATATATCTCGTACTTCATGTCTGAGATCTTGGTACTTGGTGATTTTCGTTGTGTAGGTTGTCTGTATGTTATTGGTGTTGGGTACTGCTATGTCGATTAAGTACGTGGTCTTATTCGATTTATCGACGAGGGTTATGTCAGGACGGTTATGTGGGACTGTCTTGTCTGTTATGATTGCTCTATCCCAGTAAAGCTTGTGTGTTTCGTTCTCATGCACGGTCTCTGGCTCATATTTGTAGTACGGGCATTTTTCTGTCAGAAAGCCAGCATTCGCTGCCAATTTCTGGTGGACTATTTTCGCTACTTGATCGTGCCTATGTTTGTAGTCTGACTGCGCAAGGATCTTGCATCCTGCCATCACGTGTTGGATTGTCTCCGATGCCGCATGACAGTGTCTGCATTTGTCGCTTTCTATGTCTTTTCTCTGGATGAATTTCTGATTGTTCCTTGTTGCGATCACTTGGTCTTGGATGGCTAGCATGAATCCTTCTGTCTCTGGCTGGAGAGTGCCTTTGGCTAGCCAAGAATTTGATGCCTTCTTGTCAACGTGTGGTTGCTGTAGGTCATTGTAGTGCCTGCCATGTAATGGTTTTCCGGCCCAAGTTCTTAGTTTCTGTTCATTGGCTGTTTCCAGGACACGCTCTTCGGTACTACACAGGTTTAGTGGCGTGTAATTTGCATCTGCTTGTATTATGGCTTGGATGAGTGGCGATCGGGGACTCTTCAACTGGAAGTATTGCCTCATGCTCTGGATCTGCTTGTCATGTAAGTCTTTGAGGTCCGCTTGTCCGCGTCCTCCTTCTTCCCGGGGTAGTGTTTGCCGTTCAATTGCCGTTGCAGGGTGTAGTTGTCCGGCTCTTCTCTGGATGGTTCTCATTTTCCGCTGGAGTTGTTCTAATTCAGTGTTGGACCATTTGATGATCCCGAAGGAGTAGGTGAGCACTGGTACCGCATATGCGTTAATTGCTTGCGTGGTGTTCTTCCCGCTCAGTTTCGTCTTCACAATGCTTCTAAGTCTTTCTTGGAATGCTTGCGTGAGCTGGACCTTGACTTTCTTGTGCTCCTGCTGCCGTTTTTGCATTATCCCTAGGTATTTGTAGGTTTCGCCCTCGTCCAAGGTCTTCAGTAGTCTCCCGTCTTCGAGTTCGATGCCTGGTAAATCTTCTTTGCTATTCTTCTGTATTTTGCACTTATCGAGGCCGAATTCCATTCCTATGTCCTTGGAGAATGTCTCTGTTATACTGATGAGTTGTCGGAGTTGGGTGATTGTTGGCGCGTATAGCTTGATGTCATCTACGTACATGAGGTGGGAGACTTTATGTAGGTTTCTCTTGTCTTTCTTCAGCATGTATCCGTATTTACTTGTGTTCAGCATCCTTGACAAGGGGTTTAACGCCAAGCAGAACCACTGGGGGCTTAGTGCGTCTCCCTTGAGATTCTGGCACAATGTAGCACTTGCCAGTTTTATTTTTTACTGTTCGGCGTGCTTTAGCTGTAACTGCCCCCATTGTTCAAGTCCGGTGTTCCATTGACGAGGGAGGCACTGCGCTATGCTGAGGTTGGCGGAGCTTGAGTGCAGTGAGCTGGTGCCCTTCTTGTAGTTCATGGGCGTGGTGCTCGCTTTTGTTTTCTTGCTTGTTCCAGGATAACTGAGTCGATGGTAAGCTGCTCTTTACATCCCAGAGTCCCTTTCTGGCATCCCTTTTGTTCTTCCGCCATTAAGTTGTTGCTTTCGCTGTGCCGGCTTATTTTTTCAGAGATGCACCCCGTGAGTATCTTATACAGGGTGTTAAGGCACGTAATGGGTCGGTATTTCGCTGGGTTACTGGTATCCTGGTCCTTCGGTAGGAGGTAAGTTATTCCCTTGCAGAGGAATTCAGGCATTTTGCTGGGGTCTTCAATTATCGCCGTAAGTTCCTTGGCTAATGGGCCATGGGCGCTGGTAAATTTCTTGTACCAGAAGTTGTGTATGCCGTCAATACCCGGGGCTTTCCAGTTGTGCGTACGTTGGATTACCTGCTGGAGTTCCTCTATCGTGATGCCCGTATACTCCATCTCCTCTATTCCTCTCGTAGCCTCCATTTCTTGCTGAATCCAGGGGGCGCTTTTGTGCTGTACTTCATTGGACCATAGTGTCTTCCAGAAGGTCTCTATTACTGCTGGCTTTGGGGCTTCGTACTTGTCTTGGCTCGCTGATGTCTCTTGGAGCTTCCTGTAGAAGGCCTTCTGGTTTGCTTGGAATTGCATGTTCTGTTGTTTTCTGTTGGTACAGTCTTTGTATCTTCGGAGTCTTCTGGCGTATACACCCAGTTTTTGTTTGAGGGTATCCAGATATTCGCTGATGTGTTTATTGGGCTCTTCGTGTCTTGTATGAATCCTATTTCTCTTAAGGGCCATCTTCACTTTCCTCACTAATTTCTTACTCCTATTTCCCTGCATGTACTGGGTTATTCGCCCTATGCTGCTGCGGAGCTCTTCTATTCTTTTTTACCGTCTCACTTGCCATGGTGGTTGGGCTTTGTTTCCTCTGTTATTTCGGTCTTCGTTCCTTACTTCATACCCATTGACGCGTGATGCCGCTACTGCTGCACAGTATATGGCGGTGTGTATTTCCTGTAGGGAGTTGTGTTTCTGTAGGTGTAGTGGCAGGGTATGTTCATTGAGGATCTTGGTTGCTTTGCAGAGTTTCCAAGATGCCGGTTGGCGTGGTATTCTTGGCCTTGTTGCGGCATCCGAGCCTTCATATTCCGCCAGGGCACATTGGAAACCTTCTTCCATTTTCTCCACGTCCCTCCTCTCTTCTTCTTCTATACTTGGTTTGAGCGGTTCTCTTGGGCTACTAACTGGTGTTTCAGGGTTTGCCACACTGGTTGACGTGTTTACTAGGTCATTGGCGACTTCATCTCTTAACCTTTGTAGTATGGGCTCTGCTAAGAGATTTCTGGTTATTATGTTCCTGCGTTGGGTTGTTATCCTTTCTATACTGATGTCTAGGTGTGGGTACTGTTGTGCGAATTTGGCGTGAAGTGTGGGTCTGTAATTTGTCATGTCTGTTTCTAGCTTTGTAATCGTATAGTAGGTGCGCATGATGTAGGTGTTCATATCTATTGTCCATGACATGCGCTGGCGTGCTCTTTCAGCCCTAGTGGTTGCACCTATACTAGGCTGCAAAGCACTATGGGCTCTGTTGGTTCTAGTAGCCGTACAGTTGTAGGCACCGCTACAACTGCCGGCACCTCCAAGAAGAGACTGTTGCATATTTTTTGAACAGACGCCTCTGCTTAAAGTCCGAATGCGGTTCTGATTCAAGAGCGCGACAACCGATGCTCCATTCATATTTTCATTATGGTTCATATCATCAGTCTGAGATAGCCTTTTTCACGTCGCTGGGTTACCGATAGTTATCCCAACGGCGTTCCGGATGCTGGCATGTCGTCAGCAGGCTACAAATCCGGTTTTAATGGCCCAATATATATATATATATATATATATATATATATAGCAGATCCAGAGCATGAGGCAATACTTCCAGTTGAAGAGTCCCCGATCGCCACTCATCCAAGCCATAGCACAAGCAGATGCAAATTACACGCCACTAAACCTGTGTAGTACCGAGGAGCGTGTCCTCGAAACAGCCAACGAACAGAAACTGAGAACTTGGGCCGGAAAACCATTACATGGCAGGCACTACAATGACCTGCAACAACCACACGTTGACAAAAAGGCATCAAATTCTTGGCTGGCCAAAGGCACTCTCCAACCAGAGACAGAAGGATTCATGCTAGCCATCCAAGACCAAGTGATCGCAACAAGGAACAATCAGAAATTCATCCAGAGAAAAGACCTAGAAAGCGACAAATGCAGACACTGTCATGCGGCATCAGAGACAATCCAACACGTGACGGCAGGATGCAAGATCCTTGCGCAGTCAGACTACAAACATAGGCACGATCAAGTAGCGAAAATAGTCCACCAGAAATTGGCAGCGAATGCTGGCTTTCTGACAGAAAAATGCCCGTACTACAAATATGAGCCAGAGACCGTGCATGAGAACGAAACACACAAGCTTTACTGGGATAGAGCAATCATAACAGACAAGACAGTCCCACATAACCGTCCTGACATAACCCTCGTCGATAAATCGA
>QLNU02001663.1:0-11095 GCA_006491805.2 Dysdera silvatica | reverse complement strand
AAAGATTAACAAAGAGATTACAAAGATTAACAAAGAGATTATAAAGATTAATAATTAGACTAAAAAAAATTGGATTAATCTCTATTTTTTTACCTGGATAAAATTCAGAAACCCCCCTTGTGCACGGGACAAGGAGGCACAAGGTGGAGGTATATTTACCATTGATATAATGGATGGATACTCTTTCAAAAGAATGGCGGTCGAGTGTTAACAGAGGCGCCAATAGCCTAGACCCCTTTGGGGCCCCCAGACAATATTTGGGAAACTAGGCCCTTCCAAAATCCATGACTAAGCCGCAGATGCAATCCCAGTCGCTTACATTCAAGTGGTGGCGGCACCCCACCCCACTGAAACATCGCTACTAATTTTTTGCAAATTAATTCCTAATCTGTCTATTGACAATTCCTACCTTCTGTTAGAGCAGTGTTTCCCCAACTTTGGTCGCTCACGGATTACTTTACGAACCACTCTCTAGCAGGCGGTCGAGTGTTAACAGAGGCGCCAATAGCCTAGACCCCTTTGGGGCCCCCAGACAATATTTGGGAAACTAGGCCCTTCCAAAATCCATGACTAAGCCGCAGATGCAATCCCAGTCGCTTACATTCAAGTGGTGGCGGCACCCCACCCCACTGAAACATCGCTACTAATTTTTTGCAAATTAATTCCTAATCTGTCTATTGACCATTCCTACCTTCTGTTAGAGCAGTGTTTCCCCAACTTTGGTCGCTCACGGATTACTTTACGAACCACTTTCATCATTTCTTTATTTATCGCAGATTACCAGGAGGGTGGGAAGTTCTCCTCCCCCCCACATTAAAAAAATATATTGCCTGAAATTAAGTTTGCCAACGTATGGTTAATAATATTAAGCACTACTTAGCCACCGTCATACTCCGCCCCCCCACCTCTCCCAAGGTAAGACATAACCAAAGTAACCCTCAGTTTCTGTGATTTATTGGCAGACTTGTATACGTATATAAGAGCTCCTGCAGCAGAGATTTATTCATCCCTTGAAATATAACTTGTCGTTAATTTTAACCCCTTTTGTGGTAAATTTTAAGTTTTTTTTTTTACTTTGAAAAAGCTTAGATTTTTGGCAAAAATCTCTAAAATCTCCCAATAATGCTTTTAAAATATGGGTTGGTTGCCAAACCCACCTAAAACAAAATTATTCTTAGAGTGACGCTCTTTGATAAAGTGTGAGTTACCATCTTATTTGGTCTAATTTGTAATAAAAAAGGACATCTTTAATTAAATAGTAATAAACAATGTAGACAGCATGTGTAATATTTAAAGGATTCAAATTTTTTCCGAAATGCCTTAACGTTTATAACAACGTTTATGAGAAATTCTTTAAATCTCACGCTACGCCGGAAATTTGTAGTTCATTTTTTTTTCTATGAAATTTGGTGGTGATCCTGCTGACCACTTGACAAGCCGCCGCGGACCACACTTTGAGAAACACTGTTGGAAGCATTAGCTATCCTGTAGCAAAAGGAGTATGAGATTATGTGCGGTAATCCTATTCTTGACATCAAGTTTCCTTTTCAGCAAATATGACCATGTGTGTGCGATCGTCTCTTTTCTTCCGAAGATCGTCTGGTGTTCTGGCGATCATGAAGGATAGTCTTGGGACCGTAAGGCAGCGATCCACGGCGCCAAAAACCATGGCTTCTGAGAAAGTGTCTTCCCAAGAGCAGTCCTATCATCTGACTTCATCCCAAGTCTTCGAAAGGGAATCTATGTTTGGTGCCCACAACTACAAACCCCTCCCTGTTGCTTTGCACAAAGCCAAAGGTAAGTTTAACACATGTTCTTCCAACAAATGCTATGGGATTATAAAATAATTATAATACAAACTGTTTATTTGCAAGGTAATGGGATGTAGTACATTATTCAGGTTAAATTAATGCGCAGAAGCCGGGGATGCAGCAATTAAAAAAATTATGGGGGCTTCAAACAGCTTCTAAACAAATCAAGTGATTTGTCATTAAAGAGAACAAGGTGCTCTGTTATACAATGGGTGAGGGGCTTGAGCCCTCGAACCTCCCTTGCCTACGCTACTGGTAAAGTCAAGGTTATTGTAATTTTACCATGCTTACAAACATAGCAATTTCTAGATACGGTGCAAATCAGTGTTGCCAGTCTGTGGGGAAATTTCCCACGGACGAGGGATATTTTGTTAAAATTTTAACGTCGTGGGGAAAAAATAATAAAAAAATACCAAACTGTGAGAAATTCCAGTGTCTGCCATAAGACACAAAAAATTTCCCACATTTTTTTAAATACACGCACACATAATTAGAAAATCTTCCAAAGAAGAAGTAAACTAACTCTAAATTTAACGCAGTTTATTTTGCTTTGTTTTTTTTTATAGTGATTAACCACTAATGAGGTGGTGGTGTACGCAAGAAAAGTAATTTTGTGTTAAAACATGGTTTGTTTGGTTGTATTAAACTTTTCTTTGAATAGTTGTGCGTCACTGCATAATAATCTCACCTTTCGGCCACTAATGGCGCCAACTTCATTCCTGCTTATCGCGATGTTTTTGAAAGCTGTGAAAATAATCTTTTCTCCGCAAAACAGCCGATAGAGATTAAAGCGAGAGTACTTTTAAAATTATCTTATTTTTTTTTTATCTCCCCTAATGCAAGCTTATCCCACTCAACAGGTCGTTTTGAAGATAGTATCAGTAATTCGCTCGTCATTCCAATTAAAAGGCGTCAGTGGCTGCACTTTTCCAATCAAAAACAATCATTTTAAGCTACACAAAAAGATGGATCTGTATTGGGCATAATTGGAGTAACAATTTCCTAAATGAATATATATCTTATTAATTTGTTCAATGAAATAAATATCCATATAATTTAAGTAGTCGTTGTTAAAAGGGGATACGTTAATACGTTACAAAATCAATATTTTGGAACACACACAAAAATCCAGTGAATTTAAGGATTTTTTTTACATTTATTATTCACAATATACAGTTGTAGGAATTGTACAGTACAATTTTTGTACCGTTTTATATTATAAGATGCGTGTAGGTATCTAAATACCAGAACACACACACTCATTTTCTCATTAAAAAATAAAAAAAATTGTGGTAAATTTTGAGCTGATGTGGGAAATTTTGAGCTGATGTGGGAAATTTTGCCTTCCTTTGAGGGAAATTTTCTTCGTAACGGTTGGCAACACTGGTGTAAATGCTGCTTCGCGCCTCGGTGACCAAATCAATCATAATTTTATAATATTCGCATATAAAACATCAAAAATATACGCTATGCTTTTTTAAAAATCTTTTGTTTTATGAGGTGGGGAAGGAGTGTCTATAAGCCCTGTGACCAGGGGTGGCAATTACCCAAATTCGTTATTAGTATAAAGGGTGTTCCAAAAGTTCGTAAAAATTTAAAAAAAATCATAGAAAAGGAGCAAATAATGATAAAGAAGTGTAGTTTGCACGAAAATTTTTCTAGGAAAATCAGATTTTTTGTAGTAGCAAAAAGAAAAAAAAGTTTAGTTCAAAAAATCCCCTACAAACGGCGCTGACAACTCCAAAAGCCAATGAACAGGACAACTGTGCGTTCGATTGGTTTATTATTGCAAGAGTTGTTCAATGTAAGCTCTAAAACATTTATTATTTATATTAAACTAAGGTGAACAACACATGACATGTGGCCATTTTCCGTCTTCAGTTGTTTCACTGTACGAAATTTTCGCAACGCAGTGGCTTCTAATTCAACATTCAGGTAGAAGAACTTCATAAGCAACGCTTGATCTGGCAACGATGACATTCGCAAATTATGCAGTACTGTTGGATTCGAATGAGCAGTCCACGTTCATCCAGGTCTTGTACTGCAAGCCTGCACTGCATGCTTCTGCTGCATGCCTTGCGTATCAGCGCCGTCTGCAAGTGACTTTTAAACTAAAATGTTTTTGCGACTAAAAAAAATACGATTTTTCCAGAAATCCTTCCGTGCAAACCGCATTTCTTTATCATTATTTCTTTCCCCCCTCTTTTTTTTTTTAATGTTTTACGAACTTTTGACGCACCCTGTATATAAAAGCAAATGCTGCATATTAAATTTTTAAATGTTAATTTCTAAGGGCGGCGATGTTTTTGCACCAGGGTTACCAGTAACCCAGGAATGACCTTATTGATAACGTTTACTTTTACTCATTGCTAGCTTTCTATAATAAATGCATGCCATATATCTATGTACAGTGGAATCTGGTAAAGTGGCCACCTTCGTAAATTGACCACTTTTATAAGAGAGCTGGTAGGAACTTAGTCATGCCTATAACAAAGTCTGTCGTGTATAGGGACCACCTGTCTGTGGTGACCATTGCAGTGAAGTCCCAAAGGTGGCCACTTTAGGCAGGTTCTACCGTATACATAATTTCAATCACGAAAGGATGTAAAGTAATTTACTGTGAAGTATACTGTACGATATACAATAGCAATGTCAGATTAAGAGCTATGTAAAATTGATGCAAAAGTTAGGTGGGGTTTTATCGTAAACCAAGAAAAAATCATGCATCTTAGCAGGAAAAACATAAGCCCAAAAATTTATTATAAAAGCAGAACTATAGAATAAGTAAAGGTATTCTGCTATTTAAGAAACGTCTTTGCTACCATACAAAAACTAAACAAAAGAAATCTGATGTCAAGTCAAAACGAAATTTTAGATGACAACAGTTTTCGGCGAAAAAAATTTAGTTTGCCACTTGTATTCTTGATTCTCTAAAATGTATCTGACCCATTCTTTTGTGAGCTCTGAACAATGACAATGGACGTCAAAGGCAAAGAATGCTTTTGAAATGAGGTTTTTGTCAGTATGGGGTCACGTTGGGCCGTCGGTCTCGAGCCAGATGACCCATAGTTGGGATGCAAAGTATACAATTACAATAGAATTTGCCTAAATAGACCACCTATGGGACCGGACTTCAGTGATCACCATATATATAGAGAGAGAGAGAGTTACTGCACACGACAGACCTTGATATAGGTATGACAAAGTCCTTACCAGTTTTCTCTTATAAAAAGTGGTAAATTTATGAAGGTAGTTACTTTATCAGATTCCGCAGTATACGCAGCGGGTAGTGAAAATGCGTTATTCGTTTATCTTTGGACCTGCGGGTGCTTAGTGGTATTGTATTAATTTACCCTGTCGTTAATCTCTGTTCGATTACCTAGTGGTTCTGAAAAAAATAAAAGAAAAGCTTGCTTACTCACTGTAGTCCGGGGATTGGTTTCCTGGACCACAAGAGGTTCGAATTCCTTGGAAAACTGTAGGTTACAACGTAGCATGACCTTTGTCCTGCTTGCATCCTAAAAACTTGAATAAACAGATCTAATTGTTTGCGTAATTTTGACAGGTGTTCATTGCATGTTGATTTGCGAGGTCCGTCAGTCGTTGGCAATTTAAAGATTCATATCTTTCACCACTGTTTTGATTTTTATAGTGCGGGGACAGCAAGGGTTATGCTACACTGGGACTTACGATAATCTGAACGTCTTATGGGTTAGGAGACAAACCCTTGCACCCCTTGAATTCTCAGCCGGCGCACAAGCCGTCGATTCCGGTTTTATACAGATACAGGATTTATTTCTTTTGTACAAATGACCCAGGCATCGCCCATGCATTTCGCTTTGACATTTATTTTGTTATAAGTTAATGATAAAGTTGTGGGGACACTACATCATTAGCGCAAGTGAAACAGTCCAAAAACAAGTTGAAATATGCTGGTTCATTGTCCATTTTTCTGTGGTAAGAAACCACTTCCTGCAAGTGGGAACGGTTAAATGCTCGCGCCACGACAAACAATAGCACGAGGCGAGTTAATTATTAGAAACCTGCAGAGCACAACAGTTTCATATATCGTGGCATTAAAGGTTTTCCGCATTGGCGCAATGATCGCTATTTTGGCATATCATCGCTATTTTGGCATCAACAATGCGCGATTATTCGATGAACGTAAAGATTGGCGCAAATTTTAAGATGTCGCCAATAAATACAATTCTCAACCATGGTCACGTGATACAATGGCGACAAAATAGCGGATATACGCTGACTCCCTTTTTAAGAGCCTTACCCTGGACTACATTGAGCAGTTAGTCATTAAATTTTTTTTGACGCCGTTGGAGGTAGGATCTGGGACGACGGCTCGCTAGGCGAACGCTTTACCACTGCACCATTTACCACTTTAATTTGAACTTAATGTGATGAAACATTTTGTACTATTCTCTCAAATCTAAATCCCATGTGGCCTTGGGGTTAAGATTCCTGGCTCTTGCTCAAGCTGCCGGAGTCCTATTTCTGGTGTCAGGGAAAAAAAAAAAAACTCCTCGTTTGACGCAGAACAACCCTTGGTGTCCTTGCGCCATAAAGTTCAAATTAAGGAGGAGGAAAGGGGCGGTACAATCATAGGCGTAGCCAGAAAGTTCGTAAGGGGGGTTATAGGCTCAACAAGGAGAGGGTTATAGAGCTGCAACTCGTGCATTCCTATGTTAAATATACAAAATTTTATTACAGTGGGGGTTTCAAACCCAAACCCCCCTAGATACGCCTATGGGTACAATATTAGAAGCATGTTACGATTCATTTACCAGATGTCCATATGATGTAGTTCTAGTAAAAGATATTGAAAAATATACAGGACGTTCTGTTAAAACGGTGACTTATTGAGAGGTGATGATAGGCATCAAGAACCTAGGGTCGAATTTAACTCTTAGTTTCAGAAAATAAAAAGTTCGGAAAACGTCTAGCATGCACAAGTGCTTTACAACCAGCGCATGAAAGATTCATGCGCTGGTTGTAAAGCAGCGCATGCAAGGTTCAAGACGCAAGTCAGGTCAGTTGAATAAGTGCATAGATGATTGATTGATTGATTGTTTGGCTTTTTTATGGCGCAAGAGCATCTGGGCTATACTGCGCCAAACATGGTAAAATCAAAGACTGTAGTAAAACCCAGTACTTTTTAAAAATTTGAAAACGTGCGTATGGTCAGCATGGTCATTTAAAATGTCAGACAGTGATGAAGAGTTAAAAGTAAGAGTGCGAGCAAGTCTATGATAGGGGCATTGAGTTAAAATGTGTAAAACACTTATGGGTTCATTGCACACTGCATAGTGATGATTAGGACATCGTACTTCGTAATTGGGTGAAGCATGAAGGTTTTAATTTTTCTTTTGTATTTAATTAGGGAACTGCGAGAGGTGCCCCACCACCGATTTTGACAAATGTGGTACCGTTGGAAAGGTCTTGGCATGTAAAGCAAAATACCAACAGAACTACTCGTCGGATATGATTTGCTGTCGAGATATCTTCAAATTTGTATATGCAAGCCAACTTTTCTGTTAGTCTGAAATTTTCATCGTAAACTCTAGTTTTCTATATATTTTATTTAGCGACACAGCCTTTACCCTACCCTAAAGGCTAACCAGAGTGGATATGAATACTTATCAAAGCGAACCTTCGATTTCCAGGGGTCCGTGGGTATAACTGCTTCATTAAAAAGTAAAGCTAGGACCACTCACTCATATATCATTCGATTAACTGTAAGCGCCGCTGGAAAGTTAATTACACCAGTGTTTATTATCACCCAGGAAGCCCATGGAATATTTCAACCTCACGTCATGAAACGTCTGAAAAAGATGTCGTACAGTAATGTTGTCATAATTGTGCTCAACGTCAGGGACAAGCACCAAAGAGTTGACTGGAGAGTATTTTAAAATATTGAAAGCGACCATTGTCGATGAAAAAACACTCCTAATCCTCAATAAATGGACAGGTCAAACAAACCCTGAAGTCACTAATAAATTGAGAGAAAACGTTCAGATCATGTTCTTTCCTCCCAACGCAACAAAGTACCTCCAGCCTTTCGATGTGCAGACCTTTCATTACAAGCACCTTGACAAGTGCATGCTCGAATGTTCCTCCACACATCGGGCCATGTGCGCTGAAGTGGACTTAACAACAAGAGATAGCATCATCAAAATACATCACCTAATTCACAACCAAATGTCCTCAGCTGTGTTTGATGCCATGAGTACGTACGCTTTCCAAAAGGTTCTGCTTCAATTAAACATTCTCTTCTTCAGATCTGTGAAGCAAGTTTACTTCACAGATTTGAAGGAGAGAAAAAGATCTGCAGCAAGTGCGACAAACAGCCAATTTTAAAAGGTGCCTGGTGCCAAGAGTCCATGTGCTTCATACATTTTTATATCGAACGCCAATCTCACCAGTACAAATAGCCGATTAAGCATTAAATATGCGTACGCTATATACATAACTTGTGTATGTAAATATAATGATTATCACCGTTCACTTAAGATTTTTTCTATTTGCTTATTATACATAATTACAAACTTGCCGATATCTCAACAACGGCTCATTTCGACGGGTAGTTCTATTGGCAATTTTACTCCACATGCCAAGACCTTTCTAATGGTGTTACATTTGTCAAAATCGATGGGGGAGGGGGGGCACCTCTTGCCGTTCCCTAGTAAAAGTAAAATTCAACCTTAAGCTTTTTGGCAATTTTTGTTCCTCTTGATGCCTATTATCACCCCTCTGAATTTCTTACCGCTTTAACAGGAACGCCTTGTGTACCGCTTTTTCGGTTCGAGTATAAATCATCTAAATGTCAAAATACATAAACATATAACATTAAGATTAAATATTATCTATTGTTACCACCTATTGTACATAATTTATTTACATTGTCTCCCTCAACTCCTCCTCAACCTGTGGATGCCTCTAGAAAAGATGGTCTTTATGAGCTATTTGATGTTCTGTTAGATGTTATGTGTCATCACATACGTTACGTCATGGTTCTATCTGCAAAAGTTTGAGTACAAAAGTTCGTATTTTTTTTTGGTAGGTGCAGTATTTGCTTTTATATCTGCATATACATAGTTTTAAACAGTTACTATGTAAAAAGAAATATCTTTTAATTTTCGTAATATGAAAGAAAGATCTATGATAGTCTTCATTCCAAATACAATAGAATATTATAGTGATCAGTTTGCGGAGGCCCCTTTTGCAATTCCGCCAGGGGCGTTCCTATAGTAGTTAGAAGTAGCTACCATGCGGCAAAAGCAGGCAAGGTCTAGGGGACCCTGTGAAGTGGGGCCCTCAATTCATTTTTTGGGCCTCGAGGCCCAAAAAGGAAGGCCATTAAGATTTTAATGAATACACACAGGCATAAACTTTTCTCAAGGGGCCCAAAGAAATTGGCTGCGTTACTGTTGAATCTCTGATATTTATTACAAATGATTAAAAAAAAATTAGTAACAACTAAACTGTTTCTATAATACATCTGTCCCACATACATTTTTAAAATTCCAGCAGATTTAACTGTAATGTTTCCAGCACTATAAATAGTCTGTTAATTTCCTAAAGATTTAAACTAAAAAGAAAAAATCTTATTCTATTTTTAAACCGTACGGATAAAGAGATTATAATCTATGTTTTTTTTATAACATGGCACAATTGTGATAACAACCCCTATCATTAAATACTTCTTTTGGGTGTGCTTTGCCGTCTATCAACTGCGTTTCACTTTCCAAAACCAATCTTCACCATTTTCTGTGTGATTGCAAACATCCCACACTCTTGAATTTCCAAACACGATTTAACCCATTTATAGGTGTGTCATACTTTTGATGGCCTACGCGTCTGCGGGCTAACTAACGTTGAAAGATTGGCAGGATAGTGAGTGTAGGCTTTGTGCTACTTGTCATCTGGATCCATACTACAACCTGGATTTTAAGACCAGTAGTAATAGGTAGTAAAACTAGTAGTCATGGGGAATGTCGTAGGAAAATGAAAAGTGGAGTAATTTTTGTTTACATATACTCAAAAATAGTTTCTCATTCAAACGTATAAATATGAATTTTCCTTTTAATTATTAAAAAATATCACCGAAGTAAGCTCAGAAGTCTTCGAAGTATATAAAACTATTACAAGTATATAAAACTAAAGAAGTGGCCATATTTATGTTACAGGAATCCCAGATCTGTATCCAGTCTGGAAAGCGCTGAGCCCCTCCTGAGAATATAGTCAGCCTCCTTAGTATTTTTTTTTTTTGTCAAAATAATTATTATAGAACTTTATTTAAAATTTGTTTCGCATGAAATTGTACATGACAATGCAAATTATTTTTTCACGTTAAAAATATATTCAAAATAGATTTCTATGATAGATTTTGTGTACATAGTGCTTTTTAGAGAATTGAGTCTTCATGCACAGTGTAATAAGGACAAGGGAAATTATAAATTTGTATACCTCCTAAGTTTTCAATGTAAAATTTACATTAAGAAATTTATCAATTTTGAATATAAGTATATATTAGCCCGCTTAGATAGTATTAAATATATTAATAACATTTATCATAAAACATTAACGATTTTTAAGCGCCCTTGTAGCCTTCCATGTAAGAAGCGTCTAGTCACGGGCCTACAGGCATATCCGGTCAAGTATCGCGTATTTGGGACTATTGTACTTCCTGTTGCCTTTAGGGGTGCTAAGTCGAAATTGCACAAAATTTAATGAAGAATAGGCACTAGTGTACACAGGGGATTATAATCCCCCGTTAAAATTGTGTATATATGTATATATGGTGTAGCTCTGTAACTCTTCCTCTTACTATAAATTTTTTTGCCGTCAATGAATGCATGTGTAGAAATTGAAAATATCTCCTATGACTTCCAAGAAGCAGCGTGTGTAGAGGACAATCTCCAGGGTGTCACTTTTTGTAGCCTTTAAGAGATTAATAAAATTTTAAAATTGTCAGTGGTATTTTAACCCGTATAAACAGTGGTGTAATCTTGTAGCTTCTCCACATCCGCTAGTGATTACTTCTTTTGTTAGATTTCAAAAGT
Source organism: Dysdera silvatica (assembly GCA_006491805.2). Taxonomy (NCBI): domain Eukaryota; kingdom Metazoa; phylum Arthropoda; class Arachnida; order Araneae; family Dysderidae; genus Dysdera; species Dysdera silvatica. Next base: position 210 of record QLNU02001663.1, on the reverse strand, counting down.
TCAGAATATAGTCTTGTAGGGTGGTCCTTAAAAACTAAAATTAAAAACGTTAATGTCTTACCTGCTAATAATGTTAAGTGGATTGAAAAAGTACATTATCTTGAATTTTAGCCTGATCAGACAATTTTAAGGTGTCACGTGGAGCTAGAAATATAGCTACTTCTATTACTTTAACATACTATTGAAACATGAGACGTTCTATAAGAATCT
>QLNU02001656.1:0-13036 GCA_006491805.2 Dysdera silvatica | reverse complement strand
GTATTATAAACATAAAGAAAAACCAGTACAATGTAGTTATAAGTTTTTGCTTCTCTGATCTTTGTGGTAAGTTTTTTTTTTTTGGTTAAAAATCGGGAATCTCTGTAGTAATTATGTGGCCACCACAATAAACACGATAACATGCATAGTCTACAGAGTCTAATGCATTTGACTAATAACGTGTGTATTTGTTTTGATCCCCTTTTAGAAGTTTCATGAGCTTTATGGGAAGTATAACATCACACATAAAAGGTCAATTGACTAAATACTCTATCAAAAGTACGAAGGGGCCGTTAAAAACTTATTTTTTGGTGTTTGCACTACACTTTTTTAGCAGCCCTGGGTGGCCGCCCAGCTCACACCGCCCTAAGCACAACTCTGATTTCATTAACAACTTTATCGTTGACTTTCTACTGTAAAAATAGTTTGCTTTTACAGTGCAAGAACACAATGATCATGCTGCACCAGGACTTAATTGTTCGCTGAGGAATCTGAACCTCTGTTCCCAAGGGAACCTAAACTGTATGTACGGTCTCACCATGGTTGGCACAGAATGACCCTTGCTGTCCTTGTGCCATAAAAATACAACAAATCAATCAATCCCAAATGAACCAATCCCTGGGCTATGATGGGCAGGAAAATGCCATGCATTGTGTACTGGCATTGGGAGTCAGATCTTGGTTGATGGCATGATATATGAATATATTACTGCTATGCCACCATACGGTAGTAGACGGCATTTTTCTGAGGAATTCTAACTTCCTAAGGCTTAGGGAACCACACCCTAGACTGCACCATTGGGCATAGATTAGTGGCATGCTAGGCGAATGTGTTACTACTGTACCACCACAGGGCAAAGTGTATCATGTCTTTGCAAAAGACTAAGTTTACTTGTCTATTGTTCTGTTAAATTTCATTTAATTTCAATGATATCATAGAACCTACACTTTTTTTCTTTTCCTTTGTAGTCTGGATTTGGTTCCCTATGCAATAAAGGTTTGATTCCTCAGACAATTCTATGTCTTGCTGCAACATGATCTTAACTGTTCTTGTACTGTAAAACACGTAGGAAGTAAAATACTATCATTAAACAGGCAGTCTTTAATTAGAACAATATTACTGAGGGAGATTACTGTATATGTAAATGTCATGGTTTGGAGGGCATTTTAAGTGATCTACCAGTAATTATGATGATTCATAATCTATTCCTTTGGACAAAACTCAATTAAGTTTAAACCAAAAATTACTACCATTTTGTTATATGTTCTCATTTATTAGCCGACAGAATGTCATCAAAAGTAAAATGATCTTCTTCTGCTTTTCAGTGGTTACAATCACAGTCTTCAAGCTCATCAAACTGGGTTCGATTCTTATTAAACTTACTCATATGTACACATATCATGATTCACGGGTTGTATTAAGGTACTAGCCCTGTCCGAGATGAATCTGTGTGCTGTCTTAGAACACAAAAAGTATGCAAAGTTTAAAAAAAGAAGAAAAAAAAAAGTAATGTTCTGAACACAAAATTAGGCTATGCAGTAATAATGCTTTCACCTAGCATGCTCTGTAATCTGGATTCAACTCCCCTTTGTCTCAAAACAAAGAATGCTCACTGACTTACTGTTTACTGTGGTATGGAGGTTGGTTTAAAAGTTTTGGATCGCTCGTGTAAAATCTAGGTCCACTGCCCTACCATGACAATGGTTACACATTTGTCTAGCATTTCATTAACCCAAGTTCAGCTCCCAGTGGTATCGTTGGATGCATACTGTCCTATTGTAGTCCAAGGTTTGGATTTCTTGAAAAATTGTAGGTTCCGACACAGGATGACTATTGCTTTCCTTGCACTGTAAAAATTCAGTCATAAAATTATATCACTGAGTTATTATTTATGAGCATATAATCAGAAACAAGTGATATGAAGCTATTTCATTTACTATGAATGCTCTTTTACTTAATGTTAACTATTAAATTTTATAGATTATGCATCATCTTTCTGAACTCTGGTCTCAGGTTTGATCCTTAAGAAAAACTCAGGCCTAGTTTGGTGGTTATATTGAAATCCCTAAGCATCACATACACACATTAAGTACACCTTATGTATTATGAAGTTAGCTATATATGTACTGTTTGTCTTGTAGACACCTCCCCTAACACACTGATATGGCTGCGCAGTATAGTGTGCAGATTGCATTATAGAATTGAACCTTTTCATTAATATTTCCCAATGCTTATTTTCCCAACCAACTTTATCTTTTTATTTAAATAATATTGAAATATTTTTTAAGTAATGAAAGCATTGTTTTTTAATCTTGCTTATTATCGTTAAATGTAGGTTAGAAGTGATGATGCTATGCATTTAATATCAATGATGCCTGAAATATATGCTGAAAGTCAAGAAATGGAAAAACTATACACAAAAATTGATAAGTTAGAGGTAAGTGTTAACAGTGGTCAGTCACATTTAGTGGCCACCGTTCCCAAACAAACCGGTACAACTAACAACAACACGGCAGCGACAGATTTTTGCAAAACTATTAAAAGTCTGCCATAGTAAATATGAGATGTTTACTGTATATGAATTATGCAGACATTTTTATATTTATTAAGCATTTGCTCTGATAGATCTTTTATGAGTCACTTCCTTTCATTTATCAAAAGTCAGTGTAGATTATACCATGTTTGGTGCAGTATAGCCCAGATGCTCTTGCGCCATAAAACATCCAAACAAACAAACAGTGTAGATTATTGCAATGTAACCATGTTGAAATATAAAATGTTCGAAACCTTTGGTGTGAAATTCCCTATAAAAATAATTGCAATTAAAAATAGCTGTGGCAACCCCAATAGAATCAGTTTGCAATCATCCACGTTGGGAACCACTGCACTAATGTGAGCTAGTTTTGAATTGTCTCAGCAGTGATTCAAACTTTACACTTAGGCTAAATTCACTAGGGGTGGGGGCAGTGTAAATTTGAGTGTAAAATTTGCAACTAGTAATATTCTTTATATTTACATGAAATGCCGCGTTTTTGAAAAATTTAGCTGTTTAGTTGTATATGATAACAATGCCAAAAGCAAGAAGAGAAATAATTCATTCTGATTTGCTATCAACATTTGAAGTCCCCCTCTCCACAGGCATTGTAAATTCAGCCTTATTGTTCCATAACTAATGTTTTGCATTTTTTTATTTGTTTTTTCATCATTACTAATTATTTTTCATGTAACCCTGAATAATCCAACACATAATTCAGGGGATACACATGTCACTGGTTGGGAACCACTTTTTTTAAACATAAAGTGTCAGTTTGAAAATTTTGAATTTATTACCTACCTTTTCCTAAAGCAAAAGAGCTACCTTTGCTGTTTAATTTAATTCCATAGAAAAGTGCCTGTGTCATACATTTAAGAGCCAAAATATTATGACCACGTGATAAGGTGTTGCACCTTTGGCATATAAAGCAGCTGCAACCCACCTTGATGTAGATACCACAAATGTTTGGTAAGTGCCCAGAGACAGGTGGTACTAGATGTACAAGCAGCGGTAACGTAATTCCTGGATATTCTGGGGTGGTGGATTTTGAGCTCTGAGTTGTCATTGCATGGCATCCCAAATGTGCTCTATGGAATTAAGATCCAGCCAGTTCGGCGACAAGGACATGAACTGAAATTCATCTGCATGCTCTTCGAATCATTGTAGCATAATTCTGGCCTTGTGACAGGGAGCATTGTCCTGTGGGATTCCATTCCCAGTGGGGAAGACAGAACATGATGTGAGGGTACAACTGGACGGTTCGCAATAATGTTGAGATAGTCAACAGCTTTCATAGGGTATTCTACTATGACCTGTGATCCCAGAGACTCCCATGAGAAGGTCTCTAAAACCATAATACTGTCACCACTAGTCTGTTTATGACCCGCGGTACATGTGTCGAAGAACTGTTTGCATGGAAGACAGCATACTCTGGCATGACCATCGACGTGATGAAGCAGAAAACATGGTACATCTGACCAGGCAACTCTGTTCCATGGCCCAGTCATGATGTTCCCGGGCCCACTGTAGGCATAAATGGCGATGTCAATTGGTTAACAGAGGCACATGAGAGGGCCATCTGCTACAGAGTTCTATATGAAACAGAGTCTGCTAAATTGTGTACTTTGAAACACTTCTACTTGGACCTGCATTGTAATTGGCATGTACATGCAAATGTAGTTGAAAGAATTATGCCTCAGAATCACTGGCATATTGTGTAAATCAAGTACTTGAATATTAATGTAGGACATAGCTATAACTGTGGCTAGGATGCTTTTATTGTTTTCTTATGTATCCTAACAACAACGTTAATAGGTTCCTTTTTATGTAGCATGTTTATTTTCTGTGTGTTCTTTTGTAGCAATTAAATTTATTTTACTTGTTATCTTACTGTCCATTTAACAGTTTAAGAAGTGATTTTCTATTACAACAGCCGTTAAATACCCTTCCCACCTGCTCATGTGTCCTGCAGGTCATCCAGGCAAGTTTATTCACACATGGTGGGGGTGGTCATAATGTTTTGGCTCTTCAGTGTATATTTAATGTCTTTATATTTTTGGTGTGTTAATGTAATAATGTTTGTCTTGCATATTATTTGTACATGTTTCATACAAACTAACCTTATTGAGCCCATTAAAAATAAATGCAGAGTGGAATTCATCTAAGAGAAATATTGCATTTGGACAATAATGGAAAAACAACGTTTTTTAGCATAGTTGTAATTTTAAAAGATGGTTCGACGCACGTTTCGAGAGAACAAGGTCTCTCCTCGTCTGGAACTAGCGTGCAATAAACGACATTGGAGTGTTGCCAACTCAATGTGGTTAATACGTTGCCAGTAGCGGTTAGTCCTTTTTTTCAGGAGTACAGAGTTGTTTTAGGCGGCCAACTTACAAAGTGATAAATTTTGGTCACAAAGTTGAGTAGCAGGTGTAGTTGAAGGAGGAACAGTGGGGAAGAGTTTTAACAGATTTTTCCAAGCTCCACTAAAACTTGGGGTTGATTTATGGTCGTTCACAAGTGATGCACCAAATCTATGGATGTAAAACGCTTCTAGGAAGTCAAGTTCAATGACCGAAAAAGGTTGGCAAATGACCGTGGCTTCTTTAAAGTTGAATTGATGGTCATTATTCCAACAATGAACTGCAATCGATGATTTTTGAAACTCAGCATTGGTGACATATCTTTGGTGTTCTTTTATACGATGTCGTAGGGCCCGCTTGGTCTGTCTCACATGTCTGTATGCATTGTAAATTGTTGCCGTCAAAACGTGTCGACTGCACTTTCCACCGAAGCCGTTTCTCTATGCTTCGCGCCATTATTCAAGATACAAGGAGCATCCTTTCGAACATTGAAAGTGAACTTTATTCACTACATCTATTTCTTGCAAAGAGCTGTAAAAATTTCAACGTGTTGGATCGTCGTTCTTGGGACCGCGCCCAAAAAGTATCTGACAATCATAAACGTATTCATGAAAAAAAGTTTTCTAAACTGTTTGGTTCAAATTCACCTCCTGCCCGGAAACCTAACATCGCCGGCAACATCGTTAATATCACCGATATCCCACTTTCTGATGTTCAACACCGGGCACTTTCCTATAACTTCAATTTTGCTCAGTCTTGTCGCCCTTCCATTCCTGCCTTACTTTCACCAATTGAATCGACGTTTAAATTTAGCAAAATTTGTCCGTCACAAAAAGAAACTCTCCGCCATCTTATCAGCCATTCGATTCAATCTAACTTGCGCTCCAATCTCGTTCCTAATATGCCTAAACCTGAGAAAGTAGCCTTGAACGAATTATTACGTAATGACAATCTACGTATTACCAAAGCCGATAAAGGGGGCCAAATAGTTGTTTTAACCAAACAACAATATCTTGAAGGGTCAGCTAAGGTCCTAGATTCAGGTCCGTACAAACTCATTTCGAAAGATCCCTCCGAACGACTTCGAACCAAGTACAATAATCTCATCAAATCATCTGTACTTCTTAATCGTCGCCAGAAAAATTCTCTCACCATATCGCACGCAATTCCTGCCCGGTTTTATGCCCTTCCAAAAGTACATAAACCTGGCATTCCTTTCCGTCCGATCATTTCTTGTATTGGCTCTGTTCCATACAAACTTGCAAAATTTCTCGTCTCTATCTTTGCTCCTTTGTCATCTGCCAATTCTTTTACCGTCAAAAATTCCATTGATTTCATTTCTAAACTGCATCAATTCTCACCTGTGAACCGTACCATAGCTTCGCTGGATATCAAATCGATGTTCACCAATATTCCTGTAGATGGCGCCCTTGAATGTCTACGATGCCGCTTAACCGAATTTCATTTCGCGCAACCTGAGATTGATGAACTAATATCATTGACCTCTTTTTGTGTAAACTGTAACTTTTTCATCTTCAATGGTCAACATTTTCAACAAACCGAAGGGTTGGCAATGGGGAATCCCTTATCCCCATTACTGTGTGATATTTACATGCATTACTTTGAAACCAAATTGTTCTCTCAAATTGCGTTTGAATTTTGGACCCGCTATGTCGATGATATTTTCTTCATTTGGAATGGTTCACCAGACCAAATCAACTCGATTCTACCCACCATCAACTCAATTGATGGTCATCTTGAATTTTCTATTGAAATTGAGTCAGAAAGTTCTCTTCACTTCCTGGACGTTTTAATAAAAAAAGTTGGCCATCAATTCCAGACATCGGTATACCGAAAGCCTTTCGCTGTCTCTTTGCCCCCACATCGAAATTCTTGCCATCCTCTTCAACAAAAAATGGCGGCATTCTACACCTTTGTATTTCGCGCCTTACATATTTGCTCTACTGAGTCAGCATTTACAGAAGAAATTAACATTTTAAAAACCATCGCCGTGGACAGAGGCTATAGTCCTAGCATCATCGATAACGCGCTTTCTAAACTCACTCACCGCTCTACTCTTAACAGTAGTTCTACAGTTGAGTTTTCGGGCACAGTCATCCTTCCGTTCTTTCCTAAAATCAGTGCCGCCATGGCAAACATACTTCGCAGAGCCAACTTTCGAGTCATCTTCTCACCATATAACAAAATTCGGCCCTCTCAACTTAAAGACACCATCCCGACGCTACAACGCTGGGGTATATATCGTGTGTTTTGCCAATGCCATTTATCATATGTGGGACAGACCAAGCGGGCCCTACGACATCGTATAAAAGAACACCAAAGATATGTCACCAATGCTGAGTTTCAAAAATCATCGATTGCAGTTCATTGTTGGAATAATGACCATCAATTCAACTTTAAAGAAGCCACGGTCATTTGCCAACCTTTTTCGGTCATTGAACTTTACTTCCTAGAAGCGTTTTACATCCATAGATTTGGTGCATCACTTGTGAACGACCATACATCAACCCCAAGTTTTAGTGGGGCTTGGAAAAATCTGTTAAAACTCTTCCCCACTGCTTCTCCTTCAACTACACCTGCTACTCAACTTTGCGACCAAAATTTACCATTTTGTAAGTTGGCCGCCTAAAACAACTCTGTACTCCTGAAAAAAATGTTATTTTTCCATTATTGTTATATTTGCGTAGTGTTCGTCACTTTTCCAGTCTTTATTGCATTTGGAGCTTTACACTTTTGGGCGATCATGTTTACTAATTCAAAACTGGGTCGTCTTATTTATACAAATTTTATTTATCTGAACACATTAACTTATCACTGTATTGTACAGTTTATTAATTACTGCACATTTTGTAATTTTATATGAAATTTTAAAATAAACTGTTTCCATTAATTTTCTTATTGTAGTATACTGTTACTATGATTAAACAAAATATGACAGTTTTGGAAGAAAAGGTTGTTGAAGCAGAATCTGCGTTAGGAGGAAGTTCTATGAAGAAACTATTTTCATCTTTCCCAAAGCCTCTATTTTCTGTAAGTATTCAGTTTTGGATGAAACTAATGAATTAAAAGTCAGTCTCCTTCACATTTTTCAGTTTTTGCAAGGAAGTTAAGGAGGAAGCAATGGTTTCAATGAGTTCTGTTGACAATTTTAATAAAACTATAGTCAACTTTCGATTATCCATGGTAACGAGTGGCAATACTTCTGCAGATAATTGTATTCATGAAGAATTTGAAGATCAGGAAATAATAGTACAAATATTGAGCAAATACCAAAATTTTGAAAAACTATTCTTTATTGCTACAAATATGTATGTGTTATATAGCAAACTGAAGTTAAAAAAAAAAATTTTTTTTGGAATAATCGTTGTTCAGGTGTCATGGGAGTGACCACCTATTCAAAGATAAGGAAAATTTTCCCAGAGTGGTCTTTCGCGTTGAAAGACCTGTAGACTGTATATGTCAAAACATGCTGTTGATTGTCTCTCAGTGTGTTAAATATGATTTATCACACTTCCAAGCTTCACATTTTTTTTTTCAAATTAAATGAATGAGCATGATGTTTTTAAGGAGCCAACTTCTCCATTTGTCAAGTGAAGGTAGAATTTCATTCAGTATTCTGTCTTCCTTTGGTAAAGGGAGCAGTTGACTCCTGAAATGTCATGTTTTTAAACCTTACGCCAGTGTCAAAACAATTGTCTTATGTAATCTCCCTTTGTAAAACTTGTTTTGTTAAATGAAAGAATCGTAATCTGAAATGTTAAGGAGTCAAATAGAATTAAATTTTTATGTGGAGTACTTATTTCTAACTTGATTGTCAGCATCAGGACTAATGGGTAATCTCTTGTAATGTTTAATTGCATTATTTTTAACAGTCACGCTTGTTTGCTTTTTTTTTTTTTAACATGTTTCTGAGTACAGATAGTCCTCCTGCAGGTAATTATTAGTTAATTATCTTTCAATTGTATGCTGTTGCAGTGTATTAACTTATTTGCATAACTTTTTTTTTCCAGAAAAAGTCTAGCGAAGTTAGAAAATCACCCAAATACGAACCTCCACAAATATTTTCTGTTGAAAATTTGTTTGTTAAAGAAGAAAATCATATAGGAAATAGTGTCGAAACTGGAAGTTCTGAAGTTGATAATTGAAAATAGTTTATTTCACAGTGAACCTGTAATTATGTATATTGACTATGACTTTATATTTAACATTTATTGTGTAAAATTTATTGTAAATATGCACAGTATATAATTATATAAAGTTTTTTGAAAATATGCCAAATATAAAATTTATAATTTATATCTGCATATTGGTCAATTATTTTGCGAAGATACAAATTTTTGTTAAGAGAAATGCTCATGCTTTTCTGAATGCTCTGCTGTCATAACTTGGTTACCTAACATGCCATTAATCCAGATTTAATTTTCAATCGTGCTAAATAAATTTTTTACCGATTAACTGTTTACTGTAGTCCAGGGATTGATTTCCTAGGTCTTAAGAGGTTAGGATTCATCTGGGGAAAACATAGGTCCCCTGCCATATGGTGGCTTAGTGGTAATGTATTCTATCGTGCCATTTATTCAGATTCAACTCTCAATGGTATTGTAGAATGCGTGTTGTTTCATTGTACTCCAGGATTTAGTTCCCTTGGTAGCAGAAATTCTTCACAAAGCAGTAGGTCCTGGTGCGTCATAGCCTTTGCTGTCCTTGTGCCATAAAAACACAGCTTTTCTGAACTGTGTAATTGTGTTGAGGTAACGTGTGTTTTTTACTTTTTTCGGAAAATTTCAATTTGAATCATGCTGATACTAAAAGGTCACTTCTCCCTACCCCCTTCCCTCAACTTACCTATATTTTGGAATTTTGTTCCCTTGCAGACAAATTCAGATCCTGAAAGTACTGTAGATCCTAGTATGATCTTAGTTATTCTTGTACTCATAAAATATAAATATATATATAGTGTTTGTTTTTTTTTTTTTGTATATTGCAGATATGTTCTAATACCTGTATTGTTAATGCCACAGCATAAAGATAATTTTCGCTGTCTTTTTAAATAGCGTGCCTTAACTTTAAAATATTTAATTTATTTTTTATTGCTGTATCTTTTATTCAATTAAAAATTTGCATAGCTACATACACTCATTGACAAGGAAGTTTCGTACCCAAACAAAACTATCCAATAACTGTGAAAGTTGGTAAGAAGTGGTGTCTGGGGTAGATATGCCAGTGATTATAATTTGTTGCGACTGTGTATGAATACTTGTCACCAAGGGTTGTGGAATTTTAATCACTGTGGTGTGTAGAAAAGGTTCACACAGTTGCTGTATGACATACATTCACTGTAAGTATTATGTGGAGGTTGGTAAGTAATAAGCATGCTTAGAGGATTTTCTATACATCTTTAGGAGGAGCTGTATGGTTGGGCTAGAACAAGGAAGGTTGTAGGTTCATTGAATTGGTAGCCATCTGAGTCACTCTAACTTTGCTGTGGGGAAGTATGTGAAGATATGGATGTGTGAGGGCATGTATACACAACATACAGGTTCTGGATGACCTATACAGACCACCAAGGAAGAGAATTGTGTGATCATGAGATGAACAGCTTCAATGCAATCTTTGCCCAACATTCAGACAGAGACATGAAAGTTTCACTAAAGAAAACTTTCCATACCAGTGCCAGAAAATTAGGAAAGATAAATTTGTATTCACAGCATTCCATACACTTCTTATCATTAATACCTCAACATTGTTGACTTGGATTGCAGTGGTGTCGAGACAGAAACATGAACTGTTGGGGACTGACTTATGTATGTACGCAATTTTGTATGATTAATCTCTTTTCTATTTATGAGTGGATGACCACTATGTTAGTGTGGAGGACTGCTTATAAGTGCTTCAATTTTAGCTTTATTATTGACCAACAGACTACTGGCTTGTGGATCTGGGAGCTATATTGGATAATAGTTGGTTACAAGTAGTAGTGATATGAAGGACATTGCATACACAGAGGTACATTTATGAAATCCTGCATCCTCATGTGTTGCTTTCATAGCAGAACTACAAATTCTAATTTTTAATAAAATAATGCTCGCTTGAAGACAGCTAGGGTTTTCTGAAAATATCTCCATCACATGTTGCCAAACTTCTTTGGCTTGCCTGGTCTAGCTTTGATGCTTACTAAGCATTTGTTGTAAGACCAGATGGGATAGCAGCTTTGGCCGTCTCTGAGTGTGCAGGACCTGGAACTTGAATTGCAATATCTGTGAGTAAATTGCATTATAGGATACAGCATTTGTATGATTTCATACCCATAACACCTGTATTACTGTATTAATCCAAGCACTAGGCGATACTAAAAGTAACTGCAAATTTTGCCATTGTTCTGCAGGAAATTGTTGCTTTCCTAATATTGTAATCACTTATGATGCCATCATCATTACAAAGAGTTTCCTTCGATTCCAGTGTCTTTTTAATGCATAACTTTTTTGTCAGTGAATGTATATTAGCTGTGTTAAATGTGTACGAAATTTTAAGCATACAAATCAATGTAGCACTATGTGGAATACATTAAAATTATTAACAATTCTGTAGTTTTAAATATTAGGTAGAGGGTATTAACACATTTTAATCAGGCAAAACTGTGTTTTACCTGACTGAATCAATTGAAGTGAACACAGTTGCTATTTCATGTTGGTATGTGTCCAGTTTGTTTTAGCATTATAATAAATAATTAATCATAATTTTTAGCATTTCATAGCATTACACAATGTAGGTTTATTTTTGCTAAATTTTAAAATTCAACATATTTTGAAATCATATTTATGATTCATAACAAGCTTTGAATCGTGCCCAAAAATCTGTTTTTAAGACCCATGTTTCATTACATCCATTTGGACCAGCCATGTGAATTCGAGCGATGTCATAGCACGTTACAGATTCATCTTTATCACAGTCATTTATATATTTGGCCATATAGCCTCTTATTGCTCCTTCAGCGCAATTGCGGTTGTTAAGACATTTCTCGAAATCTGTAAATGAATAAACAAATTTAAATATGTTATTGAACTAATATCAGATTTGCTGATTTTTTTTATAATCAGTTATGTTATGCTATGATAGATAGGGTGACTCAAATTCAAATATGCCTGTTCAGAGACTTTTAGCAAGAAAACAGGCAAAATGTTATAAAATTTGGTGTGCATATATTTCAGTCAGTGTGGGGTAGAGATTTCAGTGGTAAAAGAAATTGGTTTAAAAATTCACCAGTATTGGGAAAAGTGATTCTATTAATGGATAATGGTTACTCTCTAGTCCACTTGCAGTATTTTTGGGTATTTGCTATCTGCAAATATAAAGAGGTGCTTCACCATTCTGGAAAACATTTTAAGGCCAATCTTCGTCATCCTCCAGGGGTTTCAGAAATGTCAATGCAAAATCACATTGGGCTTCGGTATCGCCCATAGGCAACATTTAGTTGTGGTTCAGTTTATATTAGGGGTTCCCAACCTTAGGTTGCGATCTGAATCATGCTTGTGGAGGAGGGTTGATGCAGGGTCACACAAGGATTATAGATGACACGATAATTATTATTAAAAAAGATAATTTTTTTTTACGATTTTTATTATGGAGGGAAATAATTCTTAAAATTTGGAGATGTGTTAAAAATATTTTAGATATTCCCTAATTTTTTTTAAAAAACGTTAATAGTAAAAAATTGCTACTAGACTCCAGGTCAAGAACATGATTCATCTCATAAATAAGCGAATACATGATTTAGGCATATTCATTCACTGCATTTATGGAGCAAACTATAACATGAATAATTCTTAGATGTGTGCACACACCAAACATGTGAGACAACCTTCAGATTAGGAGCATTTTTTCTTACCCAAAGGTCTTTGCATATTGGTAATGTTGATTTTAAGAGTGTTTCGCCTTTCTGATGGCTTCCTAACATTTGGCAAACGTAAAACTTGTGTTTCCTGTGAAAATGGGATTGTATGTAATGATTACTTCTGTGTGTTATAAGTCAATTGTGTTTGAAGAGGGTCGATACTGATTTGTTTGTTATCGTTAGACTGTTGTTCATTTTATGGTCAAATACAGTTTGTCCCACAAATCA
>QLNU02001654.1:0-20491 GCA_006491805.2 Dysdera silvatica | reverse complement strand
TTTGTTAAAATTAAAATTTATTTCAATAAAATTGAATTTGATTTATTATATACCGAAAAGAAATAATACTGGAATATAAGTTAATGTCGCATAATGTTTATATTTCAGTTTACGAGTTTGTTTTTCAACATATTTACTGTTAACACAAAAGTTTTTGGTATAAGTTGAATATAAAAATTTATATGTCCCTACTACTAATTCGGGGGGGGGCGACGGGTAAGAAGGGGATAGCATTGGGGCAGCAAAAAGTAGCCGTGGGGCGGTAAAATTGTAAATCCGCCCATGGGGAGGGGCACACGAATCTTTAAAGACAATTATGTGACGCAGCCATAGAGAAAATAATGCGTTTTGATATCCAACGGGGGGCTTGAGCCCCTCCTTTTCTTACGCCACTGATCTTGGGCTACATTTAAGAATATATTACTAAAAACAAAATGTAGACTACAAGAGAAAAGTTGAGTGGAGTTTGTCTGTTCTTTTTCACCCACTATACAGGCTAAAACCACACTTGACCTCGTAGTGTGAAAATATAAAATTTCGGGGTCAGAGGGGCTTTAATTGTATATTTTGACAGTCGTATCACATCGTTATAGTTCTAGCAAGGTTACGCTATATACCGACTGGCATGATTTATGTGGCAGCTGATGCATAAATTCGTAGTCTAACTTGTGACTATAGTTAACGGCTTTTAATTTATAATTACAGTTAACGGTATTTAACTCGTAACTGTAACTAGCACTACTTATAACTATAGTTGACACAACACATAAACATAACTATAGTTAGTAACATAGGACTACGGGAACACAACATATAACCACAGCACAACAAATAACTGCGGTTGCCACAACCAGTGCCTGATTTACACAGGGGCATGTGAGGCAGCTGCTGCGGGCCCCCGATTCAGAGGGGGGGGCCTAAATTCTAAATTTAGTCTAAGATACTGATAAAAATACATAAACCACGGAAGCGATGATTTTTTTTTTGTCAATCTATTGATGACGTTTCTGTGTTTTTGTATTTTAATATTTATTTTATGGGGGGAGTCCAGATTATTAAGGATTTAAAAAAATCCATTACTGGCTCCTTTCTCTTAAGACCAGGGAAGCTTATCTGGCTAGGCAATGTGTTATATTATACTTACCTTGGCCTTATAAATGAAATTCATTAGATCATACCTATAATTATAATAAACATAGTAATCAGAAATCTGTCGTGTGTGTAAAGGAGTGGTGGGGGCCCCTTCATGAACATTCTCCCCAGGCCCCAGAATTTCTGGGCCCTGACCACAACTTCTGGATTTTACTTATATCTTCAGGTTGAACTATATACATGGATGTTTTTGTTTGTGAGTTTTACGGTGCAAGGACAATAAAGGCCATTCGCCACCAGGACCTACAGTTTCCAATGAACCCAAACCTCTCATGGCCTAGGAAACCAGCCCCCAGACTACAGTGAGTAGTTAGTTGCAAGCATTCTTTTGTTGGCACCAATGCGAGACAAACCAGAGATAACGAAAGGCTGAGCGAATGTATTACTACTACACCACCGCCGGGCAACATGTAGATGTATAAACACACTTCCATGACTTGTTACAACTCAGAAAGATTAATCGGATAGCAGTCTACTGCTTGTCCATTGGATAAAGTAATGTTTTGTATGTTATCCATAAATGACACTACCATATTCTCCACAAGGGGGTGGACAAAGTCAGATGGTGAGGGATTAAATGAAGAACTGCAAAATCATCTGTTGTGGTCTCATATTGAGTTGTATATATGGAATAAAACGTACGCAAAAATAAAATTACGGTGACAGACATAACTGTGGGAATTGTACTTAGATAAAATAATTACATAAAAAGGTTAAACACTGGTAATTACTGGTGGTTACCAGTGTTTAACCTTTTTATGTAATTTCCTCCCTGGTACCCTGTATTTTATTTCTACAGATAAAATAACTTGTTCTCATCAAAGTAGCATCCAGAGCGACTTTCAGAGGACATTGGATATAGGAATCCTAGTGGGGAATGTAAAAATGTTCTTTAAGTCAAGAGGCTTAGGAAACTCAAGACGTGTTTCGTGTTGAGGCAATCACATACACGACCACGAACTGAGCAGAGGTGTTTTGCGGATTGGAAAACGGATGAAGGTAGATTGAAAAAAAAAAAAAAGTGGCTTGTCTGTGCACTGGAAATCAAACCTGGAACATGGTAGTCAGAATAGGGTTATAAAGGTAGCTGCCATGTTAATAATTTCTTAAAACGATGAATGGGAATTGAACAATTGGCTTAAGAGAATTGGCTTAAGTTATGAAACTGCAAGATGTAGAAAAGTGTGCTTTAATTTATGCAAGTGACATAGAAGACAAAGGCATTAATTGAAATTTCTTAGGAGGAAAATATATAAGGAAGATTATCAAAAAAGGATATTTTTCTTCGTTTAAAAATAGTTTCCTTACTTTTAAAAATTCGAGTTAAATATTTAAGTGATGGTTAAAAAATTTCTTTATTCTTTAGCATTCACAGATGAAAATAACATTTTCCTTTAATTTATTTGGGGTAAATTACTGCTTAAATCGTGTATTTTATGTATTCGTTAAAATTGATTTAAAAATGAAATATTTGTGTGTAAAAATATACATCGCTTTCAGAAAAATACGATTCTGTTGATGCAATTTACGGTTTGGAAAACGGACGAAGATTGAAAAAAATAAAGAAGTGACTTATGCGTACACGGGGCTCGAACCCGGGACATGATGGTCGGAATGGGATTGTAAAGGTAGCTGCAATGTTAAGAGATTTATTAAAAAGATGAGTGATAAATAAATCATTGGCTTAAGTCTGAATGTTACGAGTGTGTCTGGCGTATAATTATGTGTTTTAATTTATGCAGGTGACATTAAAGACACAAGGTTGAAGTGGAATTGTTTTAGAATGGAAAAATAAATTCGGATTATATGTAAAAAAAGGCACTTTTTTTAGTTTAAGGATAGCTTTCCCTTTGTTTAAAATTCGAGTTAAACATTTATGTGGTATATAAAAAATGTTTGACATTTTAACGTTGACTAATTAAATACAGCATTTTTATTTAAGTTGCTAGCGGAAAAAATTAATTCTTCCAACGTGAATTATAGGTATTTTAAAAATTAGTAAAAATGAAATATTCATCTTATAACGTGTAAAAATATACATGGCGCTCAGAAAAATATAGTCTACTTGATGAAATTTACGCATTTGAAACGGACGAAGATCGTAAAAAAAAAAAAAAAAAGACTGTGCGAGAACAGAAACCAAACCTGGGACCTCGTTGTCGGAACGGGGTTATAAAGGTTGCTGTAATGTTAGAGATTTCTTAGACGAATGAGAAATGAACTATTGTCTTAAAAGAAATTATTACGTGTGTGTAGGTTATTGAAAAGTGTGCTTCAATTTATGCACTTGACATAAAAGACAGCGGTCTTAAATGGAATTTTTTAGCAGGGAAGAAGACTATTTGTTTCGTTTAAAAATAGTTTTATCACTGTTTAAAATTCGAATTAAATATTTAAGTGATGTATAAAAATTATATTTATTTTCTAGAGTTTAGAAATGGAGATAGCATTTTTCTTTTAAAGGTAAATCAGTGCTTTAATCGTGTATTTTATTCTTAAAAACTGATTTAAAAATTAAATATTCGCCTTACAAATATGAAATAATATACATGGCGTTCAAAAAAACGCAATCGAATTTATACAATTTACTGCTTTGAAAACAGATAAAGATTTAAAAAAATAAAAATAAAAAAGAGGCTTGTCAGCACACGGCGACAGATGTTGTGGTATCTAGGTTCAGTTTACTATCAGAATGAAAAAGGCGGGGCGGGAAGGCGTCAGGGATCTTCGCACCAAGTATTCACTGCTAAAAAAAATAAAAATAAATAAATAAATACTGAGGGAAAACGAACGGGGCGCTCAGATCCAGGGTGCGAATTAATGGGGGGGATGGGGGGGTTCCCCGGCTTGTGAAAATTTATCCCCGGCAAAAATTTTTAATTAACATCCCTGCCAGGGATGATTATTTCCCCCTAACCATGATATTAGGGAAAAAAAATATTCACATTTCTTTCTTTCATTTTTTTTCCCACAATAGTTTTTTGGTTCTTAACGTGTTTGGTGATTTTTGAGCGATATCACTGGTGAAGGCGGGATAGGTGGGGGAGAGGGGAGTTTGGAAAGAGCAAAAATGTCCCCATTTGGAAATAGGAGGGATAAAAAAATAACGGCAATTATTCCCTAAGGGAATAGAGGTGTACTTCTCAGGGAACATCGGATATCCCTTTGATATTCGAAGTAGCCGCTAATTGTTGGCAGGCTGATTGTACGGCGGTTGCAAACATCTTGTCTGGGAAAGACACTTGTGAACCCTATCTTTGGAATATAACCTGATTGTTTCCGAAAGCAATAAATCAATTTTGGAAGAGCAATTGAAAGACGGTGGATTTTAGCATTCAATTTTGAAAGTCGGACATTGGAAGAGGGAGGCCAAAATAAATAGTGGTGAGAGAAAGCGAGTCCGTTGACGAAAGTACCATTCACCTGGAAGTAAAACAACGCACTTTGACTTCTGTTGAACAAAATAAAGTAAGCTGGCGTTTCTTTTCAAATTATCATTTAAAATCACTGTTAAAATTGAATATCGGCATTATAATGGCATAACTTTTTTGTGTCGTAAGAGCAAGGCTTGAACAGCTAGACTTTAGGCAGTAAATATTGTGAGGAATTAAATAGTGGATTTTTATGAGGACTTCTATAATCAAAAGAATGACTCTAAAATTTTTTTCGGATGAGTGAGTGAGTAAGGCGGGGAGGGATGTATAAGTAAATTATTTTATTTAATTTAAATATTTAACTTATATTCATAATAAAATAATAATTGTTGGCTACTACACCAACATCTTATTTGAAATAAGTTATTTCAAGGAATGCTTATTAACTAGTTGTTCATTCTTAAAATCATAACGCAAATTCATTAAAAAAATTTAGACCAAAATGCAGTGGAGAACACGTATATAGCACAGCACGAGCCAGGAGGAGCTGAGCAAGAAATGGTCAGGAAATCTGAAGTATATCGATAAATTAGCTGATACCGATCCAAACGATATATCGAAATACATTTATCGATGTTTTTAAATCTATATATTAAAAATCGATATATAAATCATCAATATACTTCGAATATATCGTATATTATTTTAAATCCACGCGTTTTTGCCATCCTTAGGCAGAGAGTAGACAGATAGGACTGAGGGACACAGAAAGCTTCATTGTTATTGTTTTAATACAATTGACAGTTTTTTAAGTAGAATTTTTTTTTCCGTGAAAATTCGACTTATAGATGAAATTTGATGTTTGGGAGACGAAAATGTCTTCGAGTTATCGAATAATTCGACTTATCGAACTTCGAATTACGGAACAAAGATTCAATGTTAAAGCCTATGTTCTCGGCCGGGAATGTAAAATTACTTCGAGTTACTGAAAATTCGAGTTATAGACGTTTAAGTTATCGAGGTTTAATTTTAATAGAGATAATCGATTGAATCATCTCTCAATCGCACATCATCAAGTGCATTGATTTCTAAGGTGTTATTTCTCATTCAGTTGAAACACTCGGTCATAAAGACAGAATCGTTCATAAACGACACATATCTAACTTTTGACAACAAAGGAAAAAATGCCATTGTGGTTATCCGATACTCCTTGTCCAAATTACAACCTTTAGCTGCCAAACACTATTATTAAGGTAATGTGCTTTTAACAATAAAACCATAAAATCAGCATCGAAGTTTTTTTTTTTTTTTACTTTCACTGCCTGTTTTCAAATCAAGAGCCCAAAAATGAAAAGAGTGGCTCCTACATTTTGCTTACTTTTGCTCACTGATTTACGCAGCTGTTGATAGGGGTTACAAATCGCCCTTATCATAATGGAATTTTTTGTAAAAACATATAAAGATGTAGCTCTGTAACCCCCCCCCCTTACGAACTTCCTGTATACGCCAATGTCTTTGCTATACCCCACTATAGCTAGGGCCAATATGTTATACCAGTTCAGTTCCTAGGGGTCCAAAAATAAAGCAAGGGCCCTCGTCTATTGCCTGTCTACTTTGCTTTACTGTAGTTTAGCACATAGTGCCCCAAAAAGGAAGTGATGGAGACCCACGGGCCTTTTCCCTGTCTACTTTTGTTATATAGTAGTTGAGCCTCAGGGCCTTTTATTTTAGTAAATGTAAGAAACCACGAAGTGATTTTTTGTATATATGGGCCTTATGTAAAATCTCGTTAAAAGCAATCCTAGAATCAAATACGATTTCCGTGTAAAGTTAATTTTTGCAGAAATAAACATCCTTTAATACGCTGTTTACTTAAATTTGTTGATAAATCCAAGTTGTTTTTAACCTGTTAAAGTAGAACAGTATTTGAAGCCAGTTTTACAAAGGACCAAATTTGATTTTAACCCACGGGCAAGCGAGGTGTGTGTGTTTCAATTTGTGAAAAAGGATCGTCCATCTTTGCTCCTGAAACCAGACAAACTCTTTCCTGTTGTCTTCCAAGTCACAATCTTTTGGGGTAGGGTGACAAAGTGAAAATTCCACTTACTGTTCCCCGTAAAATTGGACATTTTTAATGAAATAATGCTATATAATTAGATGGGGTGCAAGAGAGAGAGAGGACATGTTCTCACGTTTCTCTAATCGGCACACCTGCTCGCGGAATAAGAATTGCATCATTCAGTTGGTGCTCGTGCAAGTTTTGATTATGTGAGTTGTTTTGATATTGGCGAAAATTTGACAGTGTCACACAGAAACGCGATTTTTGCCTGTCTATTTTAATCATTTTTGATTTATATCACTGAGGTGTATGTGTAAACACATCACAAATTCAATAATTTTTCAAACTTAAATTTATATAGTGGGATGTTTCATGGACTATTTCTAGACTTCTTAATAGGTTGTTTTATTGCCTTTGTATTGCATTGAAACATTCCCAAGGGCAAATCAAGAAATCTTTGAAGTGGGGGGGGCAGCTTGTTTCTGATTCCTATTCTTAGCCAAGTGTCCTGTACTTTTAATTAGATTTTCCATGATATAATATGAACTCGGGGGGGGGGTGATCAACCCCCTTGGATCCATTAGTGAAGGTTCCAGTGGTGAGTATCGTAGCTGTTATTCTTTGGACTAGATTTGGTTTTCAATATGTTTGATTGTACATAAATGTGTCATGGTTCAAAGGTTATGCTCACTTCAGATTATTAATCATTCATCCCTTAGAAAGAAAGACTAATGTTTGTAAAATTGAGGATATGCCTATTTTCTTGGAAATGCATACATATTTAATTAATATGCATTCATAAATATCTTGTATTAATTAAATGTCCATGAAGGCAACATATTTGTAAATGTAACTCCCGTTCATAGTGTATCCTTTAAAGTTATATTATGTTGTAATAATTATTGGTTGTAGTGTCAAAATTTCTATGGTAAGTTGAATGTTGTTATAACCAACTAGGAGACTGTGGTTTATTTCATTCATTTTTTGTGATCCCTATTACCCCCCACTGTCCGTATGTCCATGTGAAAATTGCTGGATTTGAGACCAGTTTGAGATGTGGTCTTAATTCTTTTTATTACTCTCTTAGGTAAAAGAGCTGTTACAAAACTGAACCACAAAACGCATGAGTACATGAACTTAATTACTGCAATTAATTTCTCTGTAAATCCTGCTTTAATGAGTTACAAGTGAATTTTAGCAATGGTTAGTCACAGTAGTTTAAAATGATTGTATAAAATATTTGATTAGGAACACCTTTTTATAAAATTAAGGATGTGATAAAAAATCCTTTCTCTCTTAAAGCTTAGGGTTCTTTTCATTTCAGATTCGGAAGTAGGATGCTGTTTGATGAAACTTCTGTTGCTAGGATTCCCTTGAAAAAGTATGGATGATTCCAAAGACTCAAATTCCCCGACTAAAGAAATCGTTAAACATCCTTTCAGAATTTTGAAAATTGCAATTGACCGCATTGTTAAGTTGGCAATACCCCTTCACTTGGAAACGCTGCGGAATCAGTGTGAAAATATTAAAATACACCGAGAAAATGCAGACTGGAATTCGTTGCATAACGAACAAATAAACGCTTCAAATACTGTACGATTATTGAAATCTGATATTCACGAGTTGGAAGGACTCAATGCTCAGGTCAAAGACGAAGATCGAGATCAGTTTTTAAAGGCGATACATTCACCAACGCAGGAAGTGGTCGATGCATTAGTAACTTTTCTGGCCTCTAATTTTGATGTTATGTTACCGCTGCCTCAATTTGAGGATAGTACATCGGCAGTTGATGACATACCAAAACTTATTTGTGATCCTTCTAAGAAAGCTAATGAGGATGACACCATTAATGACCCATCGGATGCCTTAATGCAAATCCAAGTATATGAGAAGCCGATAGGAGTTTTGAAGCACTGGGAGAAACTGAAAAACGACATCGTTGAACTTAATGAACTTTTTAAACGTTTTGCAAATTCTGTCTTTGGACAAAAAGAGAGCATTGATACCATCGAAACTCACGTTCAAAAAGCCTCGGAAAATGTTCTAAGGGGCACAAAGCACTTGAACAAGGCTGTTGCCTTACAGGTAACTCTAATTCCCGTTGCTGGTGCTGCTATTGGTGGGTTATTAGGACCAATAGGAGCAGTCATAGGCTTCAAACTTGCAGGCAGCCTCGCCTGTGCATTAAGTGGATCTGTTATAGGATACGGGATTGGTCGTAAAGTTAAGAAACAACGTATTGCATCCTGTGATATGGAAATGCGAGCCATCGCTGCTTCCTCAGCCCGACTGTCCAGCTCAACTCCCGATCTTTCAGACACTGCTAACTCTAGTGAAATAAGTTCTGGCCACGAAACTGAGTCTAAAAAAGATCAGTAATTGCTAATTTCTAATCTTGCAATTTCAATAAATGGTTGCTCATTATAAAGTTTGTACTCTTGTGTTTTTATTTCTTTCTCTTTAAACATGGATTCGGAGAATTCTGACAAGGACTTGCCACTGATGGCAAATGTGAATGATATTTTAGTAAACCATTATATTTTTCAGTTGTTTTGCTCTTTTGATGAGCATTCATTTCAAGGCTACGTTATAATGGAATTAAAGCCGCTTGCTGACTATTGCAATGTATGCTTTTTCGAACTTTCTTCCCCTAAAACTGAAATACTGACAAAATGTGTCAAACCTTCAAATTTGAATGATTTCATTTTTGTTCTGGATTGTAACGATATTATTGTAAATAATGTAAATGAAATTACTATAAACAAAGACACTTTTGATGAACACAAATTTAACGGTAAATTAAGCCCTTGGAAGACTTCAGCATTAAATTTTGTCATCGAGAAGTGGTCGTTGAAGATATGGAAGCCACAAGTTGTCTGTCCATGTCGCTTCCCCAGGTTTGTTAAAATCGATTACCAGACAAAGGCTGAAGGGCAGTCTCTTCTTTGGGTCAAAGATCAAGATGGCAGGTTGGTTTTGTTACATTATCTTTGCTGTTTTTTTTACTTAAATTTTTATTACTTTATCTTTAACCCTTCTGTTACATTTTTATTACATTATTTTTAAAAGTATACATTACAAAATCAAATTGCTTATCTTTACTGGTTCAGTGATTAAAAATATAAGTTAATTGTATTTAAAAGTAGTTTCATTAATAAGAGATAAATTACGAATTACTTTGTAGCATGTAATTTATTTACTAATGAAACAATGGAGAGTTTCACCAGAAGATTTCAGAGAAGAAAGATTTCACCAGAAGATTTCGTCACTGGCATATGGTTTAAAAACACAACGTTTTTTAAGCCAACTTCTCCCTTCAAGGGAAGGCAGAATGATAAGAATTAGTGAAAGTCGTAGGCTTATGTACTCACATGCTGGGAATCCCCGTCTGATGTCTACCACACGCATATAACTCTTTCCCTCGTAGATGTATCACTCTTCCTGTCTATTCAACATACAACCTCTGTTCAAAAAGTTCATTGAATGACCTTGGCACACTGGTAAAAGTTTATATATGCAGTAAAGTGCACACACAATGCATTCAGCTGTATGTGCGTAGTTGTTTAGACAAGCAGTGTTTCGTTTGGACAGTTTGTTACGCATAAGTTGGAAGCGCAGCATAGTGTAGTGGCTTTGTAAAAACAAAACAATGGATCGTGTCAATATGCAATTTTGTTTTAAGATTGGAAAATCAGCAAAAGATTGTCATCAAATGCTTTTAGCGGTGTATGGACAAGATATTGTATCTTTAAAGTGTGTGTACGAATGGTATCGATGGTTTCATGAATGCCGTGACAGCGTGGAAGACCTCCAATACCGTAGAAGACCCGCTACTGCAAGCAATGAGGATCACATTTAAAAATTGAGGGACCTTCTAGTCAAAGACCATCGACACACAGTGCGAATGTTAGCGAAGGAGATTGGAGTTAGTGTTGGCACAACGTTTGCAATTTTGATTGAGAAATTGGGTAAACGTAAACTTTGCTCGCATCTAGTGCCTCACCATTTGCGTGCGGAACAACAACAAAGTTGTTTAGATGCATGCGGGGAATTCATTGACATTGCAGATAATGACCCCACTTTCCGTAATCGTATTGTTACCCGCGATGAGAGTTGGTGCGTCAGGTACAATGTGGTGTGTGTGTGGGCTCGCCTAAGTCAAAAAAAGTCTGAAGCGAAAAATCTTGCTTAAAGACAATTCTCATTTGTTTTTGTTTTTCTGATGCTTCAGGCATAATTTATAAGGAATTTTTGCCCGAAGGAAGCACATTGAATGAGCCTAAGTGCGTTGACATTTTAGATAGCCTTGTGAAATGGATACGGCCAGTGAGGCCTCAGTATGCAGTGAAGAGCTTGTGGTTTCTATCCCAACGTAACGCATGACCACATACGTCCATCTTTGTACGTCAGTTTCTAGCCAAAAAAGGGAATTGCATCACTTGCTCACCCCCTTACTCTCCTGATCTGGTGCCTTCAGATTATTTCCTGTTTCCATTACTGAAGAGAGCCTTGAAAGGACAAAGATTTTTGACGATCAAGGAGATTCAACAAAATGTGACTGCAGAACTGAAGTGCATCCTCAAAGATGCCTTCTCACATGGTTTCAGTGCCTTGTGCACACGTTGTCAAACGTGCATAACATCAGATGGTGATTACTTTGAAGGACAGTGCACCTTGTTTGCTGATACCTGTGACTACCTTTCGCAAAATATCTATTTCGCTGAACTTTTTTGAACAGTGATTGTACATCTTGTTACAGTCTCCACACGGTATTTGGTAAATAGCACCAGATTTTTCCTCCTCAGGGACGCGATCCTTAACTTTAAGTAATAGATAACGCAGGGTGTAGACAGGTTTGTAGTAGGTCTTAACATTCACACGACCGAGAATTCGAGACAGTTTTTCTGAGACACACACCACATATGGCAAAAGCACTGATGTCTTCCTAGTCTCATCCTCTACATTCCTGTTTCCACCACTAACACCACATTAGTTACGAGCGATAAATTTAGTCGGGTAACCATTCTTTTTCAACACGCTTTTGTTGCGTCGTAATTCAACATTGCGAAGGTCATCATTACAATAGTTTGTCATTCAAGTCTTGCATCGACGAGCCTTTACACACTGTTGTAATGATGACCTTCACAACGTTGAATTACGATGCAACAAAAGCGTGTTGAAAATGAACGGTTACCCGAGTAAATTTATTGCTCATAACCAATGTGGTATTATTAGTGGAAACAGGGATGTAGAGGATGCAACTAAGAAGACATCGGTGGTTTTGCCTTATGTAGCAGGTGTCTCAGAAAAGTTGTCTTGATTGTTTGTTTGTTTTTTGGTTTTACGGCTCAAAGACTACAGTGGTCATGCTGCGCCGGGACCTACTGTTTTCCGAGGAATCCGAACCTCTTAAGGCCTAGGGAACCAAACCCCGGACTACAGTGAGCAGTGCGATCTTTATGAGATCTCTGAGTAAGCGTTCTTTTTGCACTGCTGGGAGTCGAACCCGGATTAGCCGCGCAATAGGAGAACGCGTTACCACACTGCGCCACCGCAGGGCACAAAAAAAAGTTGTCTTGAATTCTCCGTCGTGTGAATATTAAGACCTATTACAAACCTATCTACATCCTAGAGATCTGTTACTTAAAATTGAGAATCACGTCCCCGAGGAGCAAAAAACTGGTGCTATTACAATAATACCATGTATAAACTGTGACATGGTATATGTTGGATGGACTGGAAGATTGATACATCTGCAAGGGAAAGAGCACATGCTTGTATGTAAATAATTATACATAATTAATTGAACTGATTATAATTTTTTAAAATGCCAACTTTTGTAGCAATGATGACCGTTTTTTGTTGCTAATAATGGTTTAAGTAATTCATGTTTCATTAGAGTAAAGTTTGTGTAACGTCTTTAAGAGACCAGTGATAGTTTGTGGTTCTTCTTCAGTGATTGGTTGTCCACCTTCGGTCCCACGGGACTGGGTTTGACTTGGGATTAATTTTTTTTTTTTTTACTTTGAGATTAATTATTGTAGTGTATGCTTCAGTAATGTTCTTTCATTAAGGCCGGCTGTGTATACATATGGGGCATGGATCAACAATCGCTCGCTTTATCCTTGTCAAGAACCACCCACTGCAATGGCTACATGGGAAGCCCATATCTCGGTGGCTGCACCTGCAGTGGTTCTTATGAGTGGTGATAACACTTCCTCGATTTCTTCAAATGAAGGTTATAATTTTTTCTTCAAATTATTCTTTTCCTTTGCCTTTCCAATAACACATTATATAAAATATCTTTTTTTTTTCTTTTCAGGTATAATAACCTACTATTATTATACCAAAATGAAGCTCCCTTTGTCTACACTTGCACTTGCTGTTGGCTTTTGGAACATGGGAAATCAATGGTAAATTAAAGCATAAAAATTTTTAAGCTTAAAAAATATTTTTAAAATTATGATTTGTAATTTTTATTAATCGATGCTGTTTGTTCAAAATGAAGAATTACCATGTTTATAGAATGAAATTATACGTTCTAGTAACATTATAAAGCCTGGATATCAAAGCAACTTCCATCGCAATAATGTAAAATGTTAAAATTGAGTGAGCATTGTACTAGATAAAAATGCCATTCAGTGTAAATAGCGATTATGATTCTTTGTAGCTGTTTTGCAGACAGCCATTCATCCACACCTAGCTAACTAACTAACAAGGCTTAAACTTTAATATTCAGAGCAACCATTTGTTTAAGTCATCTCTAAGTAAATCAGTGGCGGCTCGTTAGGTGACGCAAGTGAAGCGGCACTTCACCTAAAAAAATTGAGTGATCGAACAGTGTTTTTTATTCAAATTCAAATTTTCTTTTTACTTTTTTGTCAAATTTAAAATTAGATTAAAAAAATAAAATTCAAAATTTTATAGTGGATATAGTTCTCGCAATGTTGGTTCTGATATCTTGCAGTAAAATTGTTTTATATAATGCTGAAAATGGTCTTATACTACTTTAACCTTACTTATTATATATATATATATATGTGTATATAGTGAATATTATTCATAACAGATTATTAAAATTTTAAATTAAAATGTTTTTATTGTTGACATATTTTAATAATTTTATGTACATAATGAATAATTTTGTATGATTTGATAATACTTCAATTTCATACAATTACTAGTGCATGTACAGTTTTCGTATTGAAAGGTCTATTATATGTAAATACAATTATTTTGCTAGAAAACGGAAATTTATTGGCCACTTTTCCTGTTTCTTTGTGGGGTGGAGGAAGGGCTCGCCGCTTCATCCTTCTTGAAGTCACGAGCCGCTACTGAAATAAATACTTAGTATCTACATGCTAATGTTCAATTTCTTTTATTGTGTTTTTCATGTCAATGTTTAATTTTTTTCTTATGTTTTACATATCACTGTCTGCCCTCATTTATTGTTTTTCATGGTGTTACATATTTAATTGCTTTTAATATCTAAGGGATGACCGGAATTCACCAAGCTGACTTTTTGTCTGCTTTTTTTCTAGTCATCCGTCAGACACCTTCCAGTATCATATCAATTTTATACTTGTATATAATTTTTTTGCTTGCCTGTAAAATAAATATTATTATTATAATCATCTCAAGATTCATCATCAGATGATCCTTTCTCGATTCATCATGGGATGATCATCTTGAGATTCATTATAGGATGATCATCTTGAGTCATCATGAGATAATTATTGGATGCGTAATCATAATGTTATGGTTCAGTGGTTTCCAACCTTTTTCAAGCCACGACCCACTTTTACAGTAGCCAAGTAACCCGCGACCCCTCCTTTGTCCACTGCTGCCACATTTGCATAATAAAAGCATTTTTAACAGAGTAAAGAAAACACATTGAAAAAATTAGAATATAAAATTATATTATATTAATTATATATATTGTATTATGTATATTATATTAATTATATATATAAAGTTAACAACCATTAGTAGAATATTGCAATGTTGTGTAGCCATGTTGTTATAAAAGCGTTGGAAACATTTGGTATGAAATTCCTTATAAAAATAATTGCAATTAAAAATAGTTGCGGCGACCCCTAGAAACCTATTCACAACCCCCCAAGTTGGGAACCACTGTTATAGTTGGACCTCCCATTTGAAAATGAGAGACTAGTAGATAGCAAGTGATATAGAATTGGTAGTAAAACAATTTATAATGAGATTGGTAAACACTATGTGAATGAAAAAGTTGTAAGAAATGTGACATTATTATTATTATGATTTGGTTCTTTGAAAATCTGAATTTCAATTCTCAACAAAATTAACTTTCTAATCTTATAGAAAGGAATTTTTGTCTTGAACTTGACATCCTAAAGCTCAAATGACACTTTGGTCTTGTCGGCATCTACCAAGCTTTTTGAAACTTTTGTAAACATCTAGTTCAGTAATTTAAATTTAATTTTTTTAAGTCTATATATGACTCCCTTGACTTATAAATAAATTTCTATGATTTGTATGAAACACCAGTTTGATAATGAAACTAATTTTTTCTTAAAAAGGCATGAAAATATGTCTTTTTATGTAAATTTATAAAGAACAAAGATGTATGTGTTGGGAGAAGGGAGAAATATATCAAAGTTATGAAGAGTAATTAAAATTTTGTTTATTTCGTAAATAGAGTGCTTGATATTAAAATTGCAACATGAAGAAGAAAGTATCAGATTGGTCCAAAATATGCAAGAAGGGGTGGAATATATTATATAGGGGTGATATTAGGGTTCCATGTCCCTCCAAATTTCAAACAAAAAATTTATAATAGGTAACATTGTTCAAAATTTTAAAATATATATATATTTTTTTTTTTAAATCTAAGAAGTGCAGTTATATTTTTTGGCCTAGTGTACTTTCCACTGGACTCTATTATATAGTTCTCTTTTCTGCATGGCAGCGTTTTCATTGACATGTTATTATTTCAACTGTCAAACGGAATGTTTTTAATAACGTTACAACTATACTTTCTCTATTTTAATTTTTCGAGCTCAAGGGCCTTTTTGGCCCAGTATCAACGACATAAATTAAAGGGTATTGTCTACACCATCGCCATAATAAATACGAAATTTATTAAGAGGCATTGCATGTGAAAATGAAACTGGACACGTAACTAGAATTAAACACTTCTTTGTTGGTGTTATCCCTATAAAGAGTTGTTAACAGCAAGGTCTTAACCAGAAATTTTTTCAGGGGAGGCAACATTTTTTTACAACCTCGCTATTGAATCAGAATTGGTAGCAAAAACATTTTGGAAGGGAGGAGGGGATGGGCCCTTGAGGCCACCCATTGGCTATGGCCCTGTTTAACAACAATCTGCATTCTAATTGTATACTTCCCCCCCCCAAATATTCTTATGTCGCCGCTGCCCATGATTTCATATATATCCAGTTTTTTAACTTTGTGATTGACTTCCTTGTCACAAGTTCTTCCCAAGCCTTCTTCCTAGATATACATTGCAAGGATTTCTTTATGCCCATGTTAATATTTTATGTTTTCTGTTTGTAAAAATGAAGTGTAAGAAAGTGTTTCTTAATATGAAAAGTGTGATCGCAAGAATTTTTTTTAGCCAAATCGACGGAAACATTATCTTTAGAATTTGGGCTTCTCCATCATTTTTGTCAAAAGCTGTGGAGGTATGTAAGTTTTATAGCATAAGGCTCTATGATTTTAATTTCGGCTTCTTTTATCACTAGGAAATTTTTTGCCTTAAGTAACTTATAAAAATATTTTGTACATTATAAAATAACATGCTCTTGAGTTATAGGTTGGTAGTATGATGTTTGTAAATATTATTAATTTACTAGCACAGTATTACAAATACATAAAAATTCATATGTATATCTCCTGTGTCTCCGCCATGCCTGTTAAAAGATATCAAAAATACACTTGAAATTATCGAAGTATACTTATCTTTTTCGTTGGGTTCAGGATCTGTAATTGCAAATTTGCTTCTTCAACTCCACTTTCGAAAATCGCTGCTGGTCGCTAAAACATTAACACAACTCACCAAATGTAACACTGGTAAATATACACTTTTATTTACAATTTTTACAATCACCCACATTCATAGAACTCCTATTCGAACCGTAAAAAACATGGAAAGAACAAGAGCCACACCTCGTGGCTTTTTTACGTCGTCAAAATCTAACCAAAACTAACTGAACTAGTTTAACTAAATTTGATAATAATATTAAATATTGAAATTTATCTTAAAGGTCGATTTCAGAGTCATCGTGAATTTTCTTAAATTGTCCCTCAAAACCAAGCCATTCAGTTATTTATCCATCTCTTCAATTCAATTTTTGGCAATTTAAACTTCCGCTTAAAAGTAGCGTTATCGCTGTTTTCAATCAATTCACTATAACGATCTCTCAGCTTTTGTTTTTAGATTAATAAATCTATCTCTATGGATCTCAACTGACCCGATTTCAGCACAGAAATCATCTTCAGTAACTTTCAAAGTTTCATCCGTCTATAAACATTTGATTATTTTCTCATTGATCTTTCTATTCTGTTAAACTTTTTGTTTAACTGTGAAACTAAAACAGCTAATTCTCCGAATTAGGTTCGGGTGACTTCATTAGTTCTTCTAAATTAGCGGCCACTTTCGAAAACCACCTCTAAGCGGAGTTCTGGTACGTTTTAGGAGATCCATAATATCAGTAAATTATACTGTCGTTACCCCAGCAGGGATGTCAAATGTTAAAAGATATCAAAAATATGCTTGAAATTATCGAAGTATACTTATTTTTTCGTTGGGTTCGGGATCTGTAATTACGAATCACCTTCTTCAACTTTGCTTTCAAAAATTGATGATGGTCGCTAAAGCACTAACACAACTCACCAAATTTAACACGGGTAAACATACACTTTTATTTACAATTTTATGATCACCCACATTCATATAAACTACTAATCGAATTCTAAAATACAGAAAAAACAAGAGCAGCACCTTGTGGCTTTTTAGCGTCGTCAAAACCTAACCGAAACTAAACAAAACTAGTTCAACTATAACTGTAAAAGTTTTTTCTTTCAGCACTGACGATGGCGGAATAGAAATGTCTCCAACCACAGTTTCTCACATCACTGTCTTTACACATAAGCTTCCAGAGCGGAATGCTAGCATCCACAAATGCCTTGCATAGATCCATTGCAAATTGCGATTTGCAGGAAGATAACTCAAAACAAGTAGAAACCAGTCGATGCTTTTCCACCCTTTTTACTTTTCGCTGATTTATGCTTAGATATTTCTAAGTGCTAAGCTATAAAATACTTTTTCTCGAAGTTTATTGACTTTTCACATAATTTACAAAATAAAATGCTTCCATTAGTAGAGAAAATATCTGAACTGAACTCTTTTACAAAATTTAATAATTTTTTACTTGTAGGAGCTTATATTTTAGGCATTTTTATAGTTTAAAGATAATCAGTGTAGATTACAAAGAAAGCCAACACTTGCTACCACGTGTTGAACTGACTGACCACGTGTTGACTGAGTGACAAGTGAACTGTTTAAGAATGTGCAGGTGAATCACATTCTTTATTGCTTTTTAACTGAACACAGCCCATTCTGATTGAGATATACGCTATAAATTGTCTAATCCTTTCATTTCCAGCACCCCTTCTGTCATTCTGAAATAAAGAGCTTTTATCTCATGGTGTCTTGCGTGATCCCCCTCCCTGGTGGTGTTACAGACACAACATGTAAACTAACCATTTCCTCAAGTTTAGTCTATCATGAGATGGCTATGCATTCCAAAGGTTCAACGATCATTATTGGTCGCGGCTGAAGGAAGTGTCTTCCCCTCAACTTAATAAACAAGTCCAGAATTTGAGGAGAGGGTGACTGTTAATCGAAGGTTCGAAACATATGACTCTGAATGAGTTTTTTCCTTTAGAGGGGGAGGGGTCATATAAACGATTAAATTATCGTAAAAATAGAGTAACCGTATCTGAGGATGTCCATTAAAAGGGATTTTACTGTGTATATATGCATAAGAATTCTAAAAAATATATAAAAATACGAGCAAACGAACTCAAAACACAAATACAAATTGAAACAGGCATTTTCCGAAAAAAGGTTCAAAAAAGGCATTTTACTAAAAATATTTAAAAATCAGCAAAATAAGGCATTTATGGCATTTTGCCTGAACTTTCAGGCTCTAGTAATCGCCGTTGGTACATTATTTGCATAAACATATCAAACCCTTATTGCAATTACA
Organism: Dysdera silvatica; assembly: GCA_006491805.2. Classification (NCBI taxonomy): domain Eukaryota; kingdom Metazoa; phylum Arthropoda; class Arachnida; order Araneae; family Dysderidae; genus Dysdera; species Dysdera silvatica. The sequence continues at coordinate 1,634 of QLNU02001654.1, read as the reverse complement.
AGTTATTTGTGTTTTATGGGTGAATTTATAATTTATTTACATAGTGTAATATAAAATACTGTTCCATTTATACAGATTAATTTGAACACTGCTATAGAAGAGGAAAGCATATAATTCACTGGTGTCCAAAAGTTAAGCATAATCCCCATATTTTTAAATATTTTATGAATCAAAAAGTCATAACAGAATCAAAGTAGGCATATTTAAGTAAGAAGACACTGCAGATACACCACCACAAAAAAGAAAAGGTTATTTTTTGGAAATTTAAAAAACAAAAATACTAAACCATAATTTTTATTTTTCAGAAAACTATGCATACAATTCCAAAATATATAAAATACAAATAAAAACGAATCCCAAACATACAAAGTCAATACAAATTGGAAACAGGCATTTTCCGCAAAAAGTTCAAAAAGGCATTTTACTAAAATATTTAAAATCGGCAAAATACGGCATTTATGGCATTTTGCCTGAATCTCTAGGCTCTAGCAATTGCTGTTGGCAGATATTTGCATAACTTATATCAAACGCTTATTGCAATTATGTTATTTGTGTTTTATGTAAGGAATTTTATAATTTATTTACATATAGTAATATAAAATACTGTTCCATTTATACAGATTAATTTGAACACTGCTATAGAAGAGGAAAGCATATAATTGATTGGTGTCCAAAAATACATAATCCCATACTTTTAAAATATTTTATGAATCAAAAGTCATAACAGAATGAAAGTAGGCATATTTAAGTAAGAAGACACTGCAGATACACCACCACAAAAAAGAAAAGGTTATTTTTTGGAAATTTAAAAAACAAAAATACTAAACCATAATTTTTATTTTTCATAGAAAAAAAAACCAATAAACAACACTGGAATATAAACATTAATAAGAGGTATGGTCACTTCTTGCACTCACACAAACCTTACATTGATGATTCACTATTTTCAATGGGATTATCCATCAGCTGTATGGGCAAAAAGGTTAGACTCCTGACATAAAGTTATTTGCAGCTCCGGAATGGTGGAAGCAGACAGGATTAGATCTGCCTTCATCTTACGCATATTATCTTATACATATATTCAATGGAATTCACATTTGGACACTCAGATGGCCACAACATTTATTAAATATACTCACTTCGAAAAAAATTATAGACGAGTTGGTACTGGTTAAGGTGCCCATTATCATTCATGAACAAAGATTGCATATATACTGCATCTGGAGAAAGCTGAAATGAGGTTAAAGCATATCATCTCTGGACCTCTTACCATTAATAGAACTTCAGTCAATTTTATGGAGCTTTGTGCATCAGTTCAAAACTTATGGCATATCCCTGCCAACCTCCAATTTATCCCTTTTCATGACGTTAAGGAATGGTAATGGGTTCTCCTTATATAGTGGTTCAATCAGTCTACAAATCTAATCTGAACTCATCAATGAATTGCACATTGCACCATCAATTTAGAGTTTATTTTATGTGTTTCTGTCTCCATTGGTGCATAGAGCCACAGATCAACAAAAATTCTGTTACGAGTCAGAGATATAAAGATGAAACATGTACTGGAATTTTACTTTGGCGTTTCCTAGGATCAAAATTCTACAATTCTTATTCATGTATGCTGTTACATGTTT
>QLNU02001651.1:34813-51247 GCA_006491805.2 Dysdera silvatica | reverse complement strand
TGTATGTAATGTAATCATATATATTCCTTAAGCAAGATTAGCAAGCTCATAAATGACGTGAGCAGGAAGTCAAAGATTTTATTCGTGTGATTTAAAAAAAAACGTGTGATTGAAATCCAAATTTATGTTTACCTTTTTAAAGTCAATGCTTTGAATTGAATGTATTATACTTTAAAATAAGTTCAAACTATTTTTTTTTAAATAAATCAGTGATGTAAATATGATATAATAAAAAACAATAATTTAAATTGGTTTTTCAATGCTTAGGAAAAAATAATTTGTGCATGATGTATTGTGTTATACAAAACACTACATTTACTTTATTGGGATTTCGTTTCAGCTTCAAGGCTTGGTTTGTATGCCGTTGGTAGCTTATCCTTATCAGGAGATCAAATAGACATGATGTCAGAACAAGAGTTAACGCAAGCTATCAACAGCATATCTGTATTTTACCGAGTTGGTCCTGGTCACAAACTGAAAATAGTAAAGGTATAATGCCATGTATTACTTATGTGACGAGTTTTTGCACTTTTTTTTTACCTTATGTGCATTTGTTATTTGAAATCTTTTAGGCTCTGCAGAAAAACGGCGCAATTGTTGGCATGACCGGGGATGGCGTGAATGATGGTGTAGCTCTTAAAAAGGCAGACATTGGTATTGCCATGGGAAAGGCAGGCACAGATGTCTGCAAAGAAGCAGCAGATATGATCTTAGTGAACGATGATTTTTTTACTATAATGTAAGTTTTGTATGTGAATTGTGCCATTTTATTTTTTTATATATTGTGTAAAAAGGGTGCTCAGGGGTGTTCATAAAACTGGGTCCCAAGGACCCTCTATGTTTAAAAATGTGGGTCCGCAGAAAGCAAAATTTTTTCTTCACTAAATAGTGGGTCCTTGGGACATGCTATTTTTCTAATATTGGATTCTTTCCTTCTCTTCCACATGTTTTACGTGCTATAGTACGTCAGCAGCACCTCTGGTACTACATATACCCAGAGTTCGACAAATTCGAGAAAACTGGGCTTACCTGCTTCAACAAGAAAATCTAAGAAAGTAGTAGGAAAGAATTTTCAACTTCCCAACTGCGAATTTCTAATTGCCAGTGGCAACGCGATTAGTCAACTCCTATATTTATCAATTCGGTCATGTATACAAATGGTAAAGAAATTGACTGATAATTTATTTGTGTCCGCCAGAGGCAGCCCCATGTTAGCATAGTTGTAACCCATTCATCTTTCCTACCATTAACCTAAATGTGACTCCAGTGGTACTTTAGAATGTGTGCAGTTTCTCTGCCTGCCACGGTATGGTTTCTTAGGTGACAACAAGTGTTTGAATTTCTTGGAAAACTGCAGGACCTGACCTAGTACCTTATCTGTCGTTGCATAGTAAAACAGAAATGCAGAAACGTATGTTGAGAAAAGTATTCTGGGAACTAATGGAGGTTATCAAAAAGTCATGTGTGGGGAAGGAGTTAACAGAGTTCCCATATTATCCATATTGAGAGAATTGTCAGGGAATTCAAAATCTTCCATTAAGGCCAGGGAAAAATGAGATATTTTAGTCAAACCTGGAAAAGCCAAGGAAAACTGCCTTAATTTTTGTTTTGAATAGCCATCTGTCATGACCGTGAAGCCATTTTCCGTTCAGCTGAAAGTTTCATGTGATTGATGAGGGAATTTTGCTCAAAAAGTCAGTGAAAAACCTTCAAAAGTCGGGGAATACTTTTGCTAATGAGAATGTGAATCCTTTGGCAAGAGAAGAAATAAAGAGTCGTGGGTGTAACTGTTTAAGTAAAAAAAAAGAAAGATACATGGGTATGTTTTGAAAATGAACAAGTACTGGAAAAGGATGTTTGACCAAGTGACCAGTAGAAGCACATTAAGCTGTCACTAGATTTGACAAGCAGAAAACTGAATAGCAGATATTGGGGGGGAGGGGGGCAAGAAATTTTAAAGTAGGAAGAATAAAAGTAAATTTTCTTAAAGGAAATAAGAAAATGGGGGAAAAAAAGTAGTGGCATAAAATGTATTCTGTTCTTATACTCCATAAAAAAAAATATGAACACCGGAGCACTTTTTATCATTTTGCTTGATGACAAAAATCGTAGTTCTTGAAATGTATTATTATATGCTTATATGAACAAAGTTGCATGCATTCATGATTGTGGTTACATGCATGTGTGGCTGCAATTACAGACACAATATCGATAATCTAAATTTATGCAATCAATTTTAGGGCTGCCATTGAAGAAGGAAAGGGGATTTTTTATAACATACGGAATTTTGTACAGTTTCAGTTAAGCACGTAAGTTCCATTGATTTTTGTAATGTTTATAAAAAATAAATTTTTTCTAATGTATATATACTAACACTGTTGCGTGAAATTATTCACGCTTTTTTATTTTTCCCTTTCTGTAGGAGTATTGCTGCATTGTCACTCATCGCTCTTTCAACATTTATGCGCATCCCCAATCCATTAAATGCTATGCAAATTTTGTGGATTAATATCATTATGGATGGCCCGCCTGCTCAAAGGTAAATAAAAAAAAAAAGAAAATAATTCAGATTTGCTCACACACCATTTACATGTTACTGCTGGAGATTTCAATCACCCCCCACAATCGCAGTGAACGCAATCTTTTAATTCTCCGAGCTGGGTTCAATTGCTAGTGTACGAAGTATAACAGTTCAAAAGTTACCATAAACTGTTGGTACCTATCTCAGATGACCTCGCTGAGACTTGGAAAGATGAAAGGATCCTGGATTTGTTTCCCGTGGGTGGAGGGGGAGAGAAGAGGACTAACATGGGTTAATATAGGAATAAAATGCTAATAGAAAATATGTCTTTGAGAGTGTATATATTGGTTCAAAAATCTTGTTAATTCGTTTGTCCCATTTCTGATAAACATAGTAGCAGTCTCAGTGTTATTTGAAAGACCTTTCAAGACACTGCATGACCCACATTGCCTTTACACCATTAAAATTCCACTAACTGTATGAAAAAATACATTATACACTACCTCGAGAGAAAATGCCACACCATGAAGTAGGCAAGTTCAACTAATAATCGCAGATTTGAATTGATGACATGGCTAATCGGCAAGATAAAAGGAGAAAAACGGTTTGTTAAGCTAACTTTAAAATTTTTTCGGAATCATAGAAATGATTTTGTGCCATTATTTTTGTTGGAGTAATATTTGAAAAGTAAGAATACGTGGAAAACACCCCTGAGAACATTTGTAGTGAATTGATGCATTAATGATCACAAGCTTTCGTGCAGCTGGTTTGTCTGTAAGTTCTGTCATGGGAGAAACTTTATAGAATGTGACAATCGTTGGTAGAATTTGGAAACGATGGAAAGGAAATATGAACTGTAGAAAGACTGGAGCATGTAGACAGACAGAATATAAATTGACATATTCAATGACAACAGTAGTAGACTCACAATCTAAAACTGATGACATTTTATAAAGTGTATTTGAAGTTTTGGATGAAAGTTTCCAATGTCAATGCAGACAGTTTCTTGGCGGTTAGCCTAGGCAGGTGTGCAGTTAAGCCACCTTTTGCAAAGCTTACTCCTAACCACAAACTATGTACATGGGTGATTGTGGTGGTGTTAAGCCAAGCTACCTAGCATTATAAATGTGCACAGTGTAGTATTTAATGACAAGTCTTGATCGTGTTAATTCTATTGCTGAGCTTCTCATAACTCAATGTGGATTCATGATTTGGGATGTTATTAGCATCGGCAGCTGATTACATCTAGTACGCATAATGGGTATGATGATAAATGCATGTCAATACATTGATGAGGTAACGTACATCGTGAAGTCCATAGCTCTACCATATCTGTAGAGCTCACCAAATACTTCATTCCAGCAAGGTAACGCAAAACCACACAATATACACAGCTAGCATCATGTAGGCTTTGCAAAATATTCTGATACTTCTTTAGCTAGCACAATCTCCAGGTTGCTTTGGAATAAGGATAAACTGTGCACTGGTTGATACTACATGGTTAGCAATATCTTGGGACAATCTTTGAGCACTCGTTGAATCAATGTCACACAGGGTTATGGAATGTATTGCACATCATGGTGAGCCTATAATTTACTGATTGCCTCATATATTTGGCCACTGTGTACACATAATTTTCAAAATTAATGCCATTTGCTCATAATTTGCTTATTTGCCAAGTTTTATAATATTTTGAGCATTCTTGCATGGTGTGGCATAGTGTATGATACATTATTACATGCAATATATACACTTTCTATGATATGCACATTGACTGAAAATGTGCACCTTTTGTAGCATGTGCAACTTCTATGGCATGTGCATTGCCCTAGATGCCATTTGATGTGTAACACCAAAGTTCACTATGGATCTGTATTACAATTTTGATTAAAACTTAGCAGCTTTGGCAAAGCTGTTTAAAAAAATAAAAAATAAAATCTTTATTTTTTCTTTCAGCTTGGGGGTTGAGCCTGTTGATCATGATGTCATTAAACAACCTCCCAGAAATGTCAAAGAACCAATGATCACAAAGGACCTCATTATCAATGTCCTTCTGTCTGCCATAATTATCATCACAGGCACAATGTGGATATTTAGGAGAGAGGTAATGTTATTAAAAAATACATATATACACACATACACCGTAAAACCCTTCATTAATAGACATTCACTAAACAGAATTAAAGATTATCGTAAGAATAGTGTCATTATTTACGCTCATGAAGTAAACGTGTTTTTGGAAAACTGGAGGTCACAGTGCAGTATATATAGCCTTTGCTGACCTTAGGCCTTAAAAACACAAAGGGTGTTGAGCCTGCAGTCATGATTTTGACATGTTTTTATAATCAATAAATAAGTATTCGTTTATTACACTAGGGTTATTTTATAAATTTTGTGGTGCGTCGAACTTATCGAATTAATGGTACTGTTGATCTGAAGTTAAGAGCCATGACATGGAAGTAAATTTTAGTGAATAAGTCCAAGCAGGGTTTATCCAGTTTAAAAATATTATTTATTGGAACACTAGATGGTTAAAGAAGAGTTAAAATGCTAAATAATAATGTTTAAAGGATTTAGTACACACTTTTTATGCAGAGCCTCTGATGATATGTACATATGCGTTGATGGTAACTCGAAAACTAATTCTAGCAGTTGGAATAGGACAAGCAAGTTTTTAATATATTTCACCATCTCAAATCACAGATTGAGATGTGGCAGTCTAGCTAGAGGCGTGACCGTAGCAAAGAGGTTGCTCTTGTTAGACTTCACATCAGCCACACCAGCTTCTTCCATCAACATCTATTAAAGGGAGATGTTCTGGTGTGTGTGCCACATGTAACGAACCGTTAAACGCTTTGCATGTTTTATCCATTTGCACAAATTTTAACCAACAATGCTGAGTAACTTTTAATCAAAATGATTTTAACCTTTATGACATTTTATTCAATTTTTTAATCTGATATTGGTTTTTCCAAACTCATTTGAGTTTATTACATTATTTCATTTCAATGTACTTTCAGTGTGTTTTATATCAATGGTGTTCAAACTATGGGTCGCGACCCCAAATGGGGTCGCGAAAAATTACCTTGGGGTCGCAAGGAGGATGAAAATATTGTAAATAAATTTAGTTAAATACAAATACATCATTGACAAACTTTTTTGAGAAAAAATATTGGGTTTTAAAATGTGAAATTTTATTAAATTCTAGAGAGGTTACTATGTTTTTAGAACGACGACTTCAAAGAGAGAGACTTGTGGCCTAGCCCAATAAAATTAATATAATATACATGATGTAATGTATGTAATTAATATACATTACATCATGTATATTATACATGATGTAATGTATATAATTAATATAATTTTGTATTTGATGTGTTTTCTTTACTCGGTTAATAATACTTTTATTATGGAGAGGTGGCGGCGGCGGCGGACAAAAGGGGGGTTGGGGGTGCGGATCTTTTGCTTACTATAAAAGAGGGTCGCGGCTTGAAAAAGTTTTGTAACCACTGTTTTATACCATTATAGTTTTAATGTGTTTTCATTTTAAAACGGCATGTACGCTCTCAATGTATTTGGCACAGGATGGCCCTTGCTGCCCTCGCGCCATAAAAATACAACCAACCATATTCAGAATACAGTTATAGTATACTGTTGCCAAATATCAAAAGTTAAATGTACAGTAATTGCAAAACATGTGAGAAAAGGAAATTTACATTGTGTTGCCAAATGCTAAAAGTGTAATTATAAAAGTTGCATTGACAAGTTGTTTCTGTAGAAGCAGCCTGCATAGCTTGTAAACCAAATTATAATTTATGGCTATGTTTTTGATTTGTAAACTTTTTTGTTTTTTGTAGATGAGTGATATGATGGTGAACAGACGAGATACAACCATGACATTCACGTGTTTTGTATTTTTTGATATGTTCAATGCACTTGGTTGTCGTTCTCAGGTATTTGTTAAGCTTTACCTCTTTTCTAAATGCTTTATGTGATAAGGTTCGTTACCATTCATAAAGTGAAGGATAATGGCAATGTTTTTAAGCGGTAGGCAATCTGCTAGGCAGATACAAATACACTAATAGGCTGAGACCAAGAAAAAGGGCTCATTTGTTACATAAAGAGCCGTGGGGGAAGGCACCTACGAAGGAGGAAAGTGTTAAATGGCAATGTAGAAGGAGCAGCTAATCTTCAAGGTCATATTACCCAGTTGACTTAATCTGAGATGATGTAATCATGTAACGATGTATGATCATGTAATCTTGAGATGTAATGTGTTATAAACAAGACCAAGATATTTAAGAAAAGATTAGAATACGTGTATTGTGATGTTAATTTTTGTAAACTCCATATGAGTTTACAAGCTCGCTTTAATATGTTTAAACATGCACTGCAAGTCAAGTGCTGTGGTGGTTGTCTATAAGTATTCCAACGGATGAAACATGTAGTATTTGCAGAGTCTTAAGAAAAATTATTTGCAGTATATTATATGTCTAATTCTACCCTGAGATGCAGTTGAACCCCTTCGTGTCCTCTAAAAGCAATGGGCTTTCTTCTGGTCCTAAGTTTCTGTGGTGATGGTTATGCAGTGGTAACTAATGAACCTAGCATAACATCGGTCCAGGTTCGACTCTTGCCAAAAAAAAAAGATAATGCTTACCAACTAACTGCTCACTGTAGTTCAAGGTTTGGTTCATAGGTGCTATGAGGTTCGTGTTCCTTGGAAAACTGTAGATCCCAATGCAGCATGACCTTTCTGACCTTGAAGTATAAAACGCAAAACTTAGTTATACGTGTGCGTAATGGCAAATGATTAAAAATTTCATGTTTGTAAATTAGTAAACTTACCTGTGAATTGTAAGTATTTGAAGTGATTTAATCGAGTGTGATTAGCTGGGAGTCTGAAGTTTTGGGGCATGATATTTTTGTAATAAAAATAAATTTTTATTTCTTTTTAGACGAAATCTATTTTCATCATTGGTCTGTGCACAAATCGCATGTTCCTGCTGGCAGTAACTGGCTCTGTGATAGGGCAGCTCTTAGTCATCTATTTTGCACCACTTCAAGCAATATTCCAAACTGAAGCACTACCTATTACAGGTATGCACCAATTTACTGTGCTTATCATTAGGTTGAGGATGTTATAGCTTAGACAGCGATATGATGTTTTGGCAACTCACATTTTGCACTCAAACTAGAGCCATGTATGACCTCCCATCGCAAGGTTTGATGTGGGGTGTGAACAAGAAATAAAGAGCGTCTTTGCGTGGAGTCGAACTATCATATCATAGGTGCCAATCCTTCTTATTTTTTATCGGTCTTCCGGTCGGAAAACGATTTTCGGCGATTTCGTCTAAAATACCCAATGTTTTTTTTTGTTTTTTAATGATTTAAAAAAAAAAATTAAATTTTAAATACCAATTTTTCTTGACACGTATTGATTTTAATTTTTGCGCATATGTGCATATTTAATAATAAATACGTATAAATAAATGCAAATATCGGTAAAAAAGACGGAAAAATTTGCCTGCCATTGACGGCGCATGCATGACGTGGCATAGTGTGGAATTTTAGCTCCAGCTATGACGTAGAGTGATGCCTCTGCACAATGGAAATCGCGCATCTGGATATGTAGTTGTTCGGTAGGAAAGAAAGAATGTGCTACATCCATAAGGTTTTGGTTAAGCATGTGACTTTGTTTAGGGAAGCCATGTGTTAGGTGTATCTGGTATTTCTTTGCCTCGCAAAGGAAGTTCTGTGTTTAGGTGTTTTTGAAAATAATGTTAACGATGTCGACCGTTAATAAAAGGTACTACCAAAGTTTAAAGCCAAATATATGAAGAATATGTTTAATTTTATTCAGAAATCAAGACTGGGGCCAAAATATGCTTTTTGCACATGTTTCCGTAAAGCCATAAGTATTACTCTCGGTGGTAAACGCGATATTACTTTGCATTCTGAGACTGTTAAAAACATAATGAGGCTGTCAAGGCTGTATGTAGAGTCTAATCATAGTATCAAGCCTTCATTTTTTGCACTTAACGATACTTCCGTGATTAACGCTGAATGTTTATTTACATCGTTTTTGATCGAACATAATTTGCCAATGAATTGCTGCGATCACGCGGGGATGCTCTTTCGGAAAACGTTTCCTGACAGCAGTATTGTAAAACAATATGAATCTGCAAAGGCCAACACTTCTGCAATTATGAAAAATGTCCACAAAGGAATCCTCATCACTTGTTGAAAATTTAAGGTGCTGTCCACTTTTGATTGCAACCGATGGAAGCAACGATGTTGATTCAAAGCTGAATCCAATAGTGGTAACTTTCTTTGATCCTTCATTTGAAAAAATTGTGAATTGTCTTCTATCTTTGCGATCTTTGAAAGAAGATGCTACTTGGTTAAATATTGGAAATCTTCTGGTAAGCATTTTACAATCCGAAAACATTACGATTTCTAATTATGTTGCCTTTAGTTGTGATAATGCACCTGTTATGATAGGAAAAAAAGCTGGTGTAGCAGCGGTGTTAAAGAATCACCATCAAAATATTGAAATTATGGGCTGTTCCTGCCACCTTATTAACTTAGTAGCTGAAAAGAGTGCTGCATGTTTGCCATTTAAAATCGATGAAATTTTGGTGCACATTTACTATTACTTACAAAAGAGTTCGTGAAGAAAAGGCAGGTTGAAAATTCTTCAAGAATTCCATGAGACTGATATAAAAACAGTACTAAAACACGTTAGCACTCGTTGTTTGTTTGTTGAAAAGTGCTTAGAGTGTATAATCCAGCAGTGGCAACCTTTGATCAGTTTTTTAGGGAAGAGACCATGAAAAGGAATCAAATCGCCCCACTTTCTTTACCATTCTCTCTATCAAAGTTTGTTGAAAATGCAGATAAAGTGAAAGAACGTAACAGCAAAAAAGCATCGCAGAAATTAAAAAGGAAAGCTCAAAATTATGTGGATATTTCGAAGAAACTGAAAACTCCATGTCTCATGAAGAAAGGTTGTTTTATTTTCTGTCGGAAGATATCAATAAGGCTTTCTGTATCTTTTTATCTTATACTGTGCCTTATTTGAAAAGCAAATGCTCAACTTCAGTCTGCGGAACCGTATATTCATATGCTAAAATCTGTTCTCTTAAAATTGTACAGAGAAATGCTAGTGAAATTTGAAAAAGTCCACTATCATTAGAGGAGTAATCAAAAAGATGATGTTGATATCTTAATTGAAAATGAAACACTGAAAGTAATCCAAGATTTTAACATTCATGATAAAAATGAATTTTATGAAAACGTTAGAAGCTATTTCATGATGGCATGTGACTACATGCGCAATAAATTTCCTTTTGAGTGAGAAGTGTTACATCATGCAGAGGTTACACAGATATCGAATTTTGAAAATACATTATTTTCCAGAAAAATTTCCTGTTTTTTTGTTCAATGATACAGAAAATGAAGCTGTTGATGCTTTACAAACAGAATTCAGTGAGTTCCAGGCTTTCGAAGTTCCACAAACTGTGAGTAATGAAGATAACATTGATGCACAATGGGCGGCCAGAGGTAAAATAAAAAATGATACTTGTGAATTAAAATTTAAATGACTTTCTCAGGTTATGCTGTCAATACTTATGATCCCTTATAATAATGCAGCATGTGAGAGAGTCTTCAGTCAAGTGAAGAAAATTAGAACTGACTGAAGACTGAAGTCAGGTCAACCATGTCTGCATGACACATCAGAAAATTTATTAATAGTTAAATGTCAACATGTAAAATGTTATGAGAATGTATTTGACAAATTTCTCAAATGCAAAATCTTGCACTACAACATTTGTAAATTCTAAGAATTAATATTGCGTTTAATACAGTTTAATCCTTTATTATTAATTTAATAAATACTTAATTTCCTCATTGTGTCCTTTTTTCATAAATTATGTATGATTTTGTTTAATTAAAAAATGGTGGCTGCACATGATTGACTACAGATTTTTCACTTCTGGAAGTTCACCTATGACTTAATGTATACCAGCGATTGAAATTAACTTTTTAAATCAGGTGCACAAATACATCCGAGTCTGGTAACTTAAGCGCAAATTCTAATTAAGTGTACAAGTAACGAACAGAATAGAAAGTAAACCTCAACATTAAAAACGGGTAAAATGTAAATATACCAATTATATTAAAGCATATAAGCTTTAAAAAAAAAATCAAAGCAAATGCAGATACATTGAGAAAATTATATAAAATTATTCCATAGGTCACTGTTCTTGAAAAATAAACGTAAACATAAGTAGACATAATTTTTTGAATAGTTAAGTGCACCCAGATTAAAAATTTATGTGCATGGATAAAATTTCATGTGCACAGTGCACCCACTAATTTTGAATACTGATGTATACATATAATATTATATTGTCATGTAGAAATGAATATTCAAGTTAAGAATAAGACTTTTATCAAGAACTAGTGAGTTACAACCTGATCAACAACTGCCCTCCTTCATAAGATCACCAATATGTAAGGTTAGAGACTCTTCTCGAGTGCGCAATAATATTAGCATTTAACGTATTTACATTAATCATTATAGGTAGATGTGCTTAATCAACTAATAATTGTACAATCTAATAACTAGTGTACAAAATACTACAAATGTACTTCTCGGCAAAGCGGAAAATTAAAAGAGCCCGTCAGGCAAGCAATTTGGGTTTGAATTTGGGAGCCTTATTTGATGTAAGCAGCTGTCACTGAGCTATGGTGGTTTGTGAAAGTAAACTGTTTTTAACGTATAAAAACAACAAAGTACCCGGGAATGTATATGGACTGAAACATACAATGCCTTTTTTTTTTTTTTCATAATCATGTATACATATTTATGGACAACACTCAAACTGTCATCTAGGAATAATTGGTTCTCTAGAGCTTAAGGAGCTTGAATTCTTGGGGAAATGTAGATCCAATTCCTTACTGTGACATCATAGTGCTAACAAATTCTGTATGTTATGCCATTAACTCAGATTCAACTAACGATTGTAACGTGGGGTGTGTACTGTTGTTCTGCCCACCGTAGCCTCGTGTTTGATTTTCTTGGTAGTGGAGGTTCAGGTTTCTCAAAAAACTGTTAAGTCCTGGCATAGTATAACCTTAGCTATCTTTGTGCTTTAAAATCCAAAAAAGTGAATAATATGATCAAATTTTCCATCTCTAGCCTCTTCCTCTGCAAGATTCAAACCCATGATTGTTGAATACTCAGTACTCTTCAGTGCGTCAGGAATTAAACCAGATTTTCACCTATAATTGTTGAAAAACACCCAGTGCTGTGCATGCATCATCAGGAATTAAACCTAGCTTTTCTCCATTGCAGAAGAGTGTTTTATGTCACTGCACGTTCATTTGGAATTCGCTTGAGCTGAGTCTTGACAGGACAGCGACACTTGTCCAAAATACCTTTTTAAATACTATGCTCCAGAATGTTTCACTAATATTTAATTTATTGATTTATTTTTTTATATTAAGGTTTTATGTTTATGTTGCTAATTTTGAGCACAGTGTATGTGTTCATACATGTATATAAAGTAATTATTTTTTATTTCTCATAGATCTTTTGGTGCTGGTAGGTCTCACCTCCTCTGTTTTCATTGTGTCGGAAGTGAAAAAGTTGATAGAAAGGATTATTACGCGGAGACGAACTGCTAAACAATTTTACGATACCAATTTTGTATGATTGGAAAATGTGCATTTGACATTTCTTACACGTTTCAGCCATTTCAAAGAGGTGAATCTGGTTTCAAGACTAGCCATTGTTGAAAAGGGGGATAAAAAAAAAAAAGCATTTTACAGATTTTTGAACCTTTTTTGCATAATATAATAAATACTCTTGTATATAAGCTTTTATACACTTTTAAATCGGTTTTTCAAATCTCACCAGACCTGAATCATCATTGTAAAATAGTTTACTTTCTGTTATTCTGAATTAATGCAAGTATAAATTTTGCATCATTTCTCTATTGAATGTTTCGCTCCTGAACGGCGATAAAATATTTATTTCGAAGTAGAGTCATACTTCTGTTTTTCAAGCGATTTAAGCCTAATGTGCTGCTTTTTGAAAAGTGCTGCAGTAAAACAATCACACACATCTGCAATTTTTAAATTTGACACCTGCATGTGAAATTCCTAAAAAGGGAGTTTTTATACATGTAGAATATATAATTCGAAGAGAATACTAGAGTATACTTATTTTCAATGTATTTATTTTGCTATTGTCGCGTAATTTATGAATATTTATATTAAAGTCTTTTAGTTTATGGAGATGTATTCATTCATATTGTGGTTAATTTGTTTTTGTAGTCAAATACTTTTACAAACCTTCTCCGTAAAAATTGGCAGTTTTGGTCTATTACAATTTGATGAACAACCTCACAAATTTCATGAAGAAAGTTATTACTGGTATCTCTTTGTTTCAGGCAAGCTTAAAAAATTGCAGAATATGACTAGCCTATCAATTAAAAAAAAAAACCCTAAAATTATTCTGCTATTTTGAATGTCCACTTTTTATCAGAGCATTGAATTTTGCCGTTGCAGTGTGAAAAAATTTTCGAACCATTTTATAAAAATGGAGCTACAGTAAAGGCTTTACATGATACAGCATTGGTTTAGTTGTCCTTACGTTATAAAGCAACTTGAATTCTAGTAGCCTTCATAAGTAACCTGAAGGTCACAATTTTACATTAAAGTCTTAAACATGGAATATTTCAAAATCAACCAACGAAAGGATTCAAAAACTTTCGGAGACACTTCATATGAATATAAAAATTTTATTTATTTGCGCAGTGAAACCTCTCATTAGTGGTCACTCTCTGGACAGAAAAATTTGATTGAAAAAGAAGGGAGCCCATTCTGAAGTAGATGAAATATCACATTTAAATACTTCATTTTGAAACTTGTGTATTTTTAAACACATCAGACAAGTTTAAGATAATGAACGTAAGCATTTGTTAAATGTAACAAGTAAATTTACAACAAAAGATTAAATTTTACAATAATTTCTGCCACCCACGTTTCAATTACAGCTCAAACTAGAGCTTGTGTAATTTTGGAGAAAAAGAGACGCTTTCCCCATCCTGGATTCGAACCAGGGTCCCTCCGTTTAGCCCGGAGTGTCTTGGACCGCTAGACGAATGAGGACAGGAAACAACGCTCTCTTTCTCCGTATGTAAAGATGTTAAGGTATTATTACCCTCCGCAGGGATAACACAATTGCCAAATATGGTCAACACAAGAAAGCCTCCGGGGCGAGATTTTTGTGAGTTTTCGTGGGGGAATTTATTATACTATAATTTTAATAAAAATTAATTTAAAAAAAAATTAATAAAATCTTGCCCCAGGGCTTTCTTGTGTTGACCATATTTGGCAATTGTGTTATCCCTGCGAAGGGTAATAATACCTTAACGAAAGATTAAATATTAAAATTTATTTAAGAAAAAAATATAATCAATAGCCGTTTGATGGGTTTTACTCACCAGTCCTCCTCCTATGATATGTATTTTTAATTACGAGTTTAAATTCACCATTTTTCCATCATTACGCTTACAGGGCCTATGTCTAGTTAAGTAAACGATAATCAATTTGAAGTGTGGTAGTTTTGTGTTGATAACTATTTATTGGTTTTGCGCAGTGTATCATTATAATTCATTATCAGTCTTGGTTAAGCATTACTCATTTGAATCAGTGAATCAATCAATTGGTTATTTGAATCAGCAAATCCAAGTCAAATACCACTCTTTCTTTAATAGGAGGGAAAATTCTCCTTAGCTGTTACCCTGTTTATGCTTAGTTTCCTGTTGTGGAAAATGCTGTAAAAGTCAGAGCTTAGTTTTTGTCCATCGAAGTTCCTATTTTGTCGATACAGGGGTTCTGGTCCAATGGAATGAACCATGAAAACAGTGTCCACGTTTTTGTTAGAGGTGATTCCAAATTCCCTGACAATTCCAGGTTGTGTGGGAACCCTAATGTTAGCACTGTGTTGGTCAGGCCAATAGACAAGCATGAAAAGCTGAAATGACATCTTTATCCATCATCCAGTTAGAGCCGGCTATATACCGATTTGGCTGAACCGCGACCCACGCTTGGGGAAGGAAATTTTTTTTTTAAATTGCAAATTAAGACGAAGAAATTAAAACACAAATTAACACAGTTTAATTTCACAAACATAGACAAACACTATTGAAATAGTTGTCAATTTTCGTCAGAATGATATGACTAATACGTTGTTAGTCAACCCAACATATTAGTCGTATCATTCTGGTGAAAATAGCCATATGCTATTGAAACAGCTGTCAGTGTTAATTAAAATGGGTTACTTTTTTATTTATGAGTTTTGCGCAGTATATTGCAATTCGACTTAAGACTATTTTGCGGCGGACACAAAATTTCTGAATTAGATTTAGAGTAATTTTAGTGACTATTTTATTATTAGTTCTCTATCTTTTAATGTCTATTTGATTCTGAATGTATGCAAATTATAAATACAAGTAAATGAAAGTGGGACAGCGACATTGTGATGAGTCAAAATTAAAAAAAATAAATACAAATAACCATGGGAATAAGACAGGAAACACTTCGAAAATAAAAAAATATTGTTCCTTTGGTTTTTTTCAGAGCCTCGTCCCTAAGAAAAATAGGCTACGAATGTTTTTCAAATACCTTGGATTGTTAATGAACAATGACAACACTGTGAAATGCTATTCAAACATTCTTAAATTGTATTTACTATAGAAGTATTCAAGAGAAATGGGCTTAAGTATTAATATTATAAACCACCAAACTAAAAAAAATAATGAACCTACCAAATGAATATATGCAAAAATACAAAATGCCGCATTAAAACGGAAAAATATTCCAAAACTTAGAAATCAAATGCAGCGAAACCCCTCATGAGTGGACAATCGCCAGACAAAAAAAATTCTATGAAGGAGGAGGTCATTCTGAAGTTGAGTTTCTTGGTGGGAAATTTTTATTTGACTGTAAAAAAAAAAGGTAGTCTGTGTCTGCACGATGTCTGTTAAGAAGAGTGTTACTATATAAAAGAAATTTAAAAATTAGGAACTAAACAAAAAGTAAAATTATATGAATTTTTTAAAGTAGTATTATAACACTTCATATTTTAATTAACACTAAAAATAAAATTTAACATATTATAAATTACTAAAAGTTTTTAAAACTACAATCTAGTGGTTATTCATCTACTAAGAACAATAAAGGAGAACCAAGAAAAAATATTATTTGTAATATGCAAATATGAATATAAGGTGTGTCCCACCGAAATAAAGCCACCGTGATTGTGTGCCATGACTGGCAACGAAACAAACCAATAAGAACGCAGCAAATATATTAAGAAAGTCTATATACAAATACATATTTACAAGGAGTAACTCACTCCCTGCCCCACCTGGGCAGGAAAAAAAATGAACGTGTAAAAAAAGAGGGGAAAAAGTGTCCCGCCGAAATAAAGCCACTACTGTTAATAGCCAATATATCCGCCATGATTATATATAACTTAGAAAACACGATGTGGCATACCATTTACTAATCCCTGGAGGACAATGGCATCAGTATTATCCCAGACTTCAATGATGGCAGCCTTCAATTCTGCCACAGACTGAAACTGTCTGCCATTGGCATATACAGCCCTACTGAGGTTACCCCCACACATTTTCTTGGGAAATAAGATCAAGGGAAAGGGCAGGCCATTCCATGACATGCACCCCATTATTCAAAAACCATTCCCAAGAGGGTTTTGCAACGTGAATGCGGGTGTTGTCTTGCTGGAAAATCCAACTTGGGCCACTAATTCTCTCTGCAAATGGCAGCAAACGGGTTTCTAGCATTTCTTGGTAATTGGTAGCCTTTATGCG